>BLIY01000017.1:1305792-1533616 GCA_023705535.2 Babesia ovis
ACATCATGTTGTCAAAAATTCTTTCATATGCAAAACAACCGCTAAGAACAACAGGATAAGCGATCTCTCTGGACTTCGATGCACCATATCTTAGATAAGAGAATCCAGTCTCCTTGGATGGCAGATATTCGTCTAGTGCACCACTTCCTCCCACCAACACTACATTACTAGTTATGTTGACAAATTCGGGCGCCGCCAATATGGCATCCACTTGCGACTGTATGTTGGATTCAACCATCTGCCATAATGAATTATTCAGTGAGATCGTCATCGGCAATGATGATCTCACACTTTTTTTAAGTTTGTTGAAAATTGCATCCTTATGTTCCGTGGATACGATTTGATCGTATTCAACCACGTTTGTCAGTTCAGTGTCCCTTGGTTTACATCCAACACAACAGAAACCACGAACAAAATCAGTGTATATAGTTGCATTCACCACTCCACGCAGTAATTCCAGGTTATCACCCGGTACCTGCATAGGCATCGACCACACATCTACCACTAGCTTGAATGCTTCCTGTTTCGTTTTACACAACTGACGCACAACTTGGGATATTTCAAACAGTGCATACACGGTCAAACTATCATCTTCACGAAGTGCCATTGCGCGACGCATCATATTCGGAAACCAGTGTGTTGATATTTTAAGCTGGTCATTTACTTCATGTATTGTTTCCAAGGGCAGAATTCTAAACATGGCAGCGACGAAAAATATCTTCTCTGTTTCATCCTCCGTCAATAACGCAACATCCAAACATAGCCTTTTACCAGAAAGTTTAAGGTTATCGCGTTGACGGCTGTCAACAACGGAGGATAAGAGCTTGCCATTGGATCCATTCACTGTGTTTGCTCTCAACCATGGTGGCTGCAAAGATGTGGCACTAGTATTACCATCTGATGCGACAGAGGTTCCCAGATGGACTGCACTCAAGCTAGCAGTTGTTTGTATAACATTGGATGAACCTACGTTCATCCCGCTATCCTGGTGAACGTTGTGCCCACTATATGATGGTTCCCAGTTGTCCGAAGTTTTACCCAACAATACACGTAAAAACTTTAGACAGAGGTGTACCAACTGCTTTTTGAGAAATGAATTACTCAATACTTCCTTCGTGAGCACATCTTCACCCTGTGAAGAGTAGTACCAGGTATTGAATAAAATCAGCGTTTGACGAACATAGTGAGAATAGTCTGTTTTCCAATCATAAATTGCCAGGGCTCCTACAACTCGCATCAGTCGGCAAAGTGGGTGTATTGTGACAGTATTAGGATATTTACCATATCTTAAACGATTCGGCATGAAATAACTGCCTGGCATATGGGACTCATTTACATTGTCATTGGACTCAACTTCCGTCCTTCCACATTTTAATACCCGATATATTTGTGACCTACGTTTCTCTAGGTCATCTAAAGTTTCATAAGAAATTTTTTCAGCCTCCGCTAGCAGCTTGGGCAATATAAGGTTAAGTTCTTGAAGATATCGTCTCCTTTCTACTACACGCTTTAGAAAACGAACGATTTTAGTGGCAGCACGATCCTGTTCATGTTTTACGCTGAGGAATCCCGGTTGTTGGCGCTGAAATGTGCGCGCCCTGCCAAACCCCGTGGACCCGGAGAGGCTTACAACGCGCTTAGGCCCGATTGATCCGTCGAAAAACATCGGTTTGAATAGTTACATGTGTAAAGCATTTCATTTTCTACTGAAAACACAATACCAGGTCCAAGTTATATTATAGTGTGTCGAGCATTTTGGGGTTCCAGCCGTCATACACATTGACACACAATGTTTATTTACGACCCATAAATATTTCCTAATATCATACCAAAGTTATTGTTATATAATTTGCGTAACTAGCTTGGCGAGTGTGTGCCATATTGAGTCTTCCTACCTGCGTCTCCTTCCTCCATGCCCTAGGATTCTGATGCTCTGTATGATAGTTTCTTATCTAAATCGACATTACATCTGCTGGCAGGGGAACCACCATTTTGCAGGCTAATATTACATATTTTCACAACGAACATTTGTCTGTATTCACTTTTCACTGCTGGCTGCAATCACAACTGGAAATTATCTCATCTATAAACAGTACTCTGTTCCAGTTAATCACATAGCTAATGCCACCTCATCGTAGTTGATTACATTTGTAATCCAACAATAACGTATTTTATTAGATTGTACTAGACCGACGCAGTTAAACTAACTGAAGCACCATGGCAATATGTAACAGATAGCAAATTTGACACAGAGTGATTAGGAAGTGGTGTTTTTATTGCTCGTTCATACAGCTAACGACTGTATCGTAGAGACAACGCTTGAGACACTCCTCCTTCCAGCAGCTTGTTAATGGTATCCCTGG
Organism: Babesia ovis; assembly: GCA_023705535.2. Lineage (NCBI taxonomy): Eukaryota > Apicomplexa > Aconoidasida > Piroplasmida > Babesiidae > Babesia > Babesia ovis. Next base: position 1,308,156 of record BLIY01000017.1, read on the forward strand.
TTGTACGCTTCGGTTTCTGCAAGTACTTTATCCTGGTGAATTTACCATGACGCGGCTCGGTAGGCGAGAATGCGTCTAAAGTCAGTATTTGGTGTCCATTAAATGTTGATTCGGTAACTGAAGATGTCGTTACAGAACCGTGCAACCTGATTGTTGCCAAGGTAGGGAAGAATTCACTGACATAACTTACAAATTCATGCAAACTTCCCGAACTAAATGAGTTACCCTCGAGCTCCAACACTTCCAGTTTAATAATACCCTGGTATGGATTAGATCTGGACAGCGCCTTCACTACGGAGCTCAAAAAATAGTCCCCCAGCTTACAGCGGTTCATACAGACCTTCACTGCTTCTGCCTTCAGACATAGTTCAACAAACAAATCAGCTGATAGCTTACAGTCTCCCAGTGGGTTGTCACTGATGTTATACACCGAGCATAGCATCCTCGGCATGAGCGAATTGAACACGCCACGTGATGCCACGGTTAAGTCAATGTTGTTGAACGAGTAGTCCAGGCGATCCAACTTTAATCCTGCAAAAAGCATTTCTGAAAACGTCAGCTGTTCCGACGTAAGCTTCATGTTGGTGAAATCCAGAACCCTCAATGTAGATTGTGAGTTCAGACTAGAGAAGAACCCTTTCCACAACTCCTTATCATATGGCAAGTCATAAAGCACCAAATGTGAAGCGTCACTCCTGCTGCAGAATGCAAGAATATGCCTGGAGATTACGCTTTTAAAGTGTCCCCTCAAGTATTTGACGTAATTAATACCAGCTATACTTCTACTAATGACCTCGAACCACCTCCGGGTTGCAGCCTCGGAATATGCCCTTACCAGTAAACGCATCTCTTTAACGTCTACGTCATCATCCTCTGAGGGTTCATTCTCATTGGACCAAGCATTATTGACTAACCTCGGCGGTGTACCCGTAATATGCAACCACCTCAGATTATTCATCCGGGCAATATTACACCCAGTGACAAAAAGCACCATACCTATTGGGTTCAGTGGCTTCTTCTTATTTTGTTTACCCCTAATCACTCTGTACATTACCAAATAAGGCGGTCGGAACTCAAAGTGAGCATGTTCATTGATAACCTCATATTTCATTCCCCTAGGTTTACACCACCAACGGATTCCTCTTACTGGCGCCTTTAATTTGCTCTGTATTTGGATGAATCTAACACCGGGTTGACCTACCTCTCTAGCAGATATGAGACGTCCACTGCAGGTGTATCCCATACTTGATATAGACTCTTTAGAATGTACATCCATGAATTTTTCTAATAACCGTTCTGGTAACAGCAGCTGTGAGTTGTCTGTGACTACTTTCAGCCTACTGAATGGATGTGCCCTCAGGAAATGTAATATCTCTTCCGAAGCCACAATATCAGTCACGTCAACAACTACTTTATCCGAAAGTCCCAAAGACCGATTCAGCAATGTGAGTGACTGCTTGACACTCTCATCGACGATGCACCCACGCAAACTCAAATAACGTAGTGACCCATCAGTGAGCAGTTCCGGCAACCTCTGCAGGAACGGAGCGGAAACCCTGTTTCCATCCAGGTACAACCGTAACACCTTGGTGTTTTTTATAAAATCAATAAACACATCCTGGTTCTCGGCGAATAAGAATGCATTGTGCGATAATTCAATAGTTTTGATGGGAAAATTCCATATAGCGCAGAAGTCTATCAAGTCACTGTCTTTCAACGTCCGATGTGATGCATTCAGATAGCGAACGGGCGTATTGACATACGTTTTGACTATACGCTGCTCCAGCAATGAGTCAAATTGCATCCCAGATAAATCTGCTTCCCGCAGGTTGGGGTAATTTACCAGGTCTAGATTAGTACTGCTAAGATGGAAACGGTGCTCATTTTCAAGCAGCTCCATATACGAGCTGACCTTTAACCTATACGAAGTATGTATCGATACTTCATAGCTCTTACCTGGATATAATAGCCATCCACCACCTTGATACATCAGCATGTTCCGCTGCCAGTCTTAAAAAGACACCAGAGTCGTCCGATGGGGAATTAGATGATGGAACTCCATGTGCCACGTAGTTCCCTGCATTGATCCGTATTACGGATTCATTTGACCTCTTCATTTTTCTCGGACGTGCGCAGGTGAATGACGCATCTAGATGCAACACCACCAGTGGGTCCGACTCCACTGTAATACCATTAGAATTAAATGTTCCTCCAATGTCATATATCGACAGGTCATCACCTACAAGTTCAGCATATACAGTGCTGCAGTTGTTTGGTACTATTTGAGTCTTGTTTTCGTCAACAACAGTAATGATTCCATAGAATTCAACAACCCTTTTGTGCAAGTTTAGGTTCCAACCACGTGCTATTTCCCGGTCATCAACCGGCAAGCAGACACTCTCGTGTTCACTGAAGTAACTTGATATTGATATACTTGAATATGTATAAACACTGGCATCATCGTCCCGTGGAAGGACAGGTTTGGAGCTCTCCTCTAAACTGTTGTGTGGAAGCTCCGCTACCTGTACGGTTTCCAGGACCCTGCGTAGTGTCACCAACATCATATTGTCAGCAGAAACATGTCTATCAGTATCATTCTCACTACCACTACGTTTCCTAAGGTAGATCCTTTCCTTTTGTAGACGAGAGCATATGAGATGCTTCAATGTCCTTAGAATGGATGCGACACAATCTGGCTTTTTGCGCAGCTTCACGAACTTGGCCATGAGCTCGTCCAACGTCATGTCACTATCGTAATATTCATCATCGTTGAGATCCTTGTTCCGCGACCCAGTCATCGGTGCCAGACCCCGTGCGTCATATAAATCGTCTATACTCACTGCCCTACTGGGTTCAGCACTGGTGGCATCATCGCCAAAACTGTCATTGATAGACTCTCTTATGGATGTTCTAATGCTTATTCTGGGTGTATCTCGACCAAGGTAACCAGGTACTTTGAATTCCTGAGGGCATATCCACCGTTGTGTCTTCGAGGCATATGGGTCCACAACAGTACCGGTCAATGACACACATCTATCAAATCCAAATTGTGACTCATAATCAGTTCTTTGTATCTTGGTAACCTCTTTCACTGCGGAAACCACATCAACAGTAGTTCCAGATTTTGCTGGTATTCTAGATGCTACATGTTGTAACAATGCCGTATCAAGCTCCTCCAGACGCAGTGCTCCAGGCACCGTTCTTTCCTTCAGCTTCTCCACATCGTGTTTAGGCGTTGTGCACAGTGCATATCCTTGCCCGTGTACTTCTTCCTGGCGGTATGTCAACAAGGTCTCTACTACGTGGTCTATGTCACTTGATGCATAAACAGCATCCACATATATCGTAGGGCGGCGTGGCAACTGTTCTGTCGCATCCTGTTTACGTTTTACACTGCCATCGTTAGCATACACCTCTACTTCGGTCCCCAATGCCGCGTGTTTCGAGATTGACTCCGTAGAGAGACTCTGCGGCAGTGGCGCATGTTTCAGTCCTAGTGAGTGCGAGCAAGGGATATTCTGTTTCACTATACGTTGTCCAGTTGCCGAATCCGCTGTCAACAGCGAGATACGACGGCAAACATCACAGTCATTACGTCTTAATGGCAACCTCTTGAGTTCATTAGTCAGGTGTTGTAACAGAGGCTCCACATCAGGATCGGCAAACTCAGCAATCTGGCTCTTGTCAAACCTTGCCGCATCAGCATAGGGATCTCCTGATCTTTCATTTATCTGTGTTCTAGCATTCCAGTACTCTAATCGTTTCAGATCGTTATTTGTATCGTGTTTCTTAGTCAAATTGTCAGTGATATTTCTGTCAGATGAACCAGCCACATCAGATGGCACCTTATCAGCATCGGAATTTCCATCATTTTGTACAGTAACCGTTTGCTTGTCATTTTCTGTTTTCTCGATCGCGCTCAAAACTGTGACGCCAGTCTTCCTCCCTACAGGATCACCTTTTGTAGTTTCAATCTCTGCATCAACTAGTTGATCGCATATTCCACCAGCGCCTTTATGGAACTTCAGACGTTCACCTGTAGACACAACATCTAGTCTATCTCGTCCGTAGCGTGCTGTATTGCACGAGATACAACTTCCCGGCAACGATCCCTTATTCAGTACCAGCTGTGAGTGGATGCCATTCTCACAGACCATAGAGCAGTCCCGCAGTATTCCAGAGGGATCTATGGGCGTCCACAGCCGTTCCTCGTGGCCGTTCGCATCTAATGACGGCGGGTCACTCATTATAACTTGGAAGAAGATGACATTCGTTGAACTTGTATCACATGCTCTATGTATATGTGTCTAACATTGGTGTATGTTACCTGGAGATAATTATACCAATTAATATGATATCTAATAGATTAAAGTTCTCATTCTAGAGTCAATGTGTAGGCGCCAACATCACCGTTTGGTTCTATATCATCTCTCGGGGTACACACACCTCCGGTATAAAATGCGCATTTTTTACTTTGACTATACTTCTGTGTCGTTTGTAGACATTTTAACAAATTACGGCGCTGTTGCAACGCATATACGCATGCTACAGATTGATGTGTCAGTACACATACGAACATAGCCAACGGTTGCTATGTGCTATACACACTGTATCTGTATGCGACATCGCAATAAAGCTGTGTTCTTCAGATGTATATATAGCATAGTATACCCCGTGTAACCTATAGCATTCGGCGCTATTCGTGTATATGTTACCATGGCACTGCCATTGTACTCAGGCGTCAGTGGAAGCATATGTGTGCGCATCCACTGTCTGGTAGACAGTAGCGTCCTTCTCGAGTTCCGTAAGAACCTTCCTAACATGCTGCTCCGATATCGCTGTGCTCCATGACCAAGAAATACAAATCACTTACATTGGAAGTTCCTCTGTAGCTTGCAACGTCTTGTGATCTCTGTTATGTTTAGTCCGTTGAGATTGCCCTTACGAGTCTCTTCTGCCAGAAGTTGTGCTACATATTTGGTCAATGTCATCGTTCCTTGTGCGTCCTGCTACTTAGTTAAACACATTTGTCATAACCTACTGCTTGTCCGTGAGATGGCAACGTCTGTCCCATGTTACCCTGCATTCCAGCGGGCATATCTACCGTGGCGTTTTGTGGCATATCAGATGGTATAGCATTAAACGCAGGCATGGATTCCAGTGGGTCGCCGATCTGTGGCGGTGCACCCTCTTTCTCGTTGCGCAGAATTAGGTTTACCACATCTAGTTCATGCAGGGCATACTCATCAGGAGCGTAGATCTCCCTTATTTTGTAGATAACCAAAACTGGGCATTTGACGCTGTATATTGGATTATAGCTTCCGTACACCGCCACCATCTTCGTTGATTTCATAACCTTCTCCAGTGCACTCTGACGGAAGGGTGTAATAGTCCCGGTGTGGACATAGATACAGGGTATCCTTCCGGTTCCATCATCAATTAGAAACTGTGTGTTCTCCTCCGTGGTTTTGTGCTTCTCCACACGGCCCACTATCTTTAGTATATCCGGCACCTTGTTGAAGAATTGGATATATCCCGTGTCATTCTGCCATGCGTTTACAATCATGCTGATTTTCACTGGCATCATGGAATGCCTTGACGGGGCAATCTTTTCCTTGTTACCGGCTTCATCTGGTAATTCCACCGCATCATCCTCTAGGAAACCTCCCGCCGTGATATCTTCCACTGCAAAATAGTCAGCGTCCGTAGGTATTTATCTAACCAAACACGGGATATATGCTCCCGCCACCATCTAAAATTGACGACACAATACACAACATTGATATCAAAGACTCATTTTGTAAACACGTTTAACTACTTATACAATATATCTTTGACCATGTGTATATAGAAGTAGTTATATATTTCCATACACGATATATTATTGCACACCAACTTACATTGCTGGATCTCATCGAGGTTCCAATTGGCGCCGAAAGCATCCTGGTCTCCCAAAGCTCCAAACATTATGTGCTACAGGATTGACTATGTAGGTATGCGATATTCCAACGCCGCCTTAGCCGCGCCTATTCTAGCACAAAGTACATCCGCGAATGTTTATTCTTTTAGGGGATTGATATATTTTTAAATTTGGGTTTATATTTAATACTGTCTGCAAAGTCCATCCTGCGCGGCTGTCAGTGGCCCTAACAATGGCTTGTCACATCACAACCATCTTACACATGAATCTTCAACCATAGATTTAATATGCTTTGGGCGTATTTCAACAACGAATCGCACATTTGATTAGATTATAACCATTATTAATTGCGGAATCCTCTTGGTTAGTACACACCCTTCTACACCGGGGAGGTGTAACTACACCGGCACAATCTGGGATGTATACTCCACGGGAAATGATGTGATGCATCCACAGATAGTGTACTAACCCTGTGATTGGGCGGGTAGCTTTTGGGGAAACAATGGATACCAGTTATCTGTGGAGCGATCGACTGTCTACGATTAGGTCTATAGTTCCTTGTAATATCTCAACCGATGACGACATCAGAGATTACATAAAGGTTTTAACCGGTCCTGGAGACCACCTACAACGTATCCTGGAGCAAAATAAAGACGCGGCATCAGTAATACTCGACATTGTTCACCTGTTGGAGTTTGAGAAGGATGACCATGAAGCGTCTAACATCGATGATGAAACACCACATCATGGATGTGGAATCCAACGTGGTATGCAAAACAATACACTGTTGTATACAGTGGTTTCTATTGCTCTACAACAAGTAAACTCTATAGCAATGCAGCTGATAAACAAGTTATACCTACGAGGATTTGCCAAGGATATTGTACAGTCATTAATTTTGTACTTGAGCAAAACGGTGTCTAATTCCAGGGTTATCGACTTTAGCAGTATACCACCTGGCAGACTACAGGATTCCAATGCAACAATGCGCATATGCTCCCACGCAATTAGGGCGATGTCATCCAGGATGGATATACATCATGGCACCGATGGACCAACGTTGTGTTTCAGGAGTTTCAACGACTACAATGTGGCCATTGTGATAGTCACCCTGTTGCTAGAGTCTGTTGTTTTGGTTACCGAGTCTAACCATGAACAACTTATCCACCTGTTCCACCCAAGAAGCGCAGCACTGATTCCTCTCCAAATGCAATTTTTCGTTATCGATACGATTAAACATCTATTGGAACCATCCAATGACAGATCTGCTACGAACGATAGATGTATCAATCAAGAACCACTGCTTGATACTGCCAAGAAGCTGCTTTTGAGATTATCAATGCTCTGGTCTGAAAAAGATATAGGAGCCACTGGCATTGCCATGGAAACAGTTGCTTTGGCTGGATGTATCACCAAACTGATGGACATGTTATACAACATAGAGTCGGAACTCAAAAGCACTGGCTTCGACCAGCTCGAGGTATATCTAACACAGGGCATAAATCATAAGCTGGGTTCCATCGATCGCATAACAACAACAGCCGCCATATACGTGGCTTCTTCTCTATCAAAATGGGTACAACAACGGGAACAGTTATTGTCCCGCCAGATTGACCACTCAATATCATCCGATGATGTTGGCGATCTCGATGAGCATCCATTAATCTACTTGAAGCTATCTAGGTATGCTGTTATTGTGAATCCAGAAGGTGAAATCAACCTGGATGGAAATACTGTGGATGCAACTTTGGGAAACAACCAATATGCGGCAGATATACACGCCGAGTGTGACAATACCTTTATTAACCCGGTTCCATTGTCAACATCTCCATACAAAAATGGACACTTGGAACTATTTGCAACAAATCAATCCATGGGAGACAACCAACAGACGGATGTCGAAAAATTGGTAAATGACATCTTTGCAGATGTACCCGTAGTAGAATTCCACATTCCTCCCACTGCTGCAATAAACCCTTGGACAGAACCGCCTCAGCATATACAACAGTGCTTGGAACGTCTCAGAGGTGCCCCTGTAGCTGCAGATGTTGAGTTGGGCAAACTATTGAATAAGCCACTGAACAAACCCAGGGATATGCCAAACGATGCTGTGCGTAATATGATAGCGCAGACGTTGGTTTACTTACCAGTTGTTATCAATCGCAACGAACCAATATTGGACAAATTCGCTGTTCCACTGTGTCAGTTTCTTGTCAAAATGGATCATCTGGAGCTCTACGAGGAACCCATAATGTCTATTGCAAGCAAAATGGCAATTCACGATGGTATTAGCCACCAAGATGGATTAAAGTTTTGGCATGATATAATAGGTGCTTCTGACGACTCAGAGACTACCAATGTCCAGGCTCACATCGCGTATGCTGTACAGTGCTTGGCTACAAAGAGGCCGCAGAAGTTGTTGGAATACTTCTGCGAAAGTTTACCTGATACTGAATACAGTCTTTATCAGAAGCTAATTATGTTGACAGCAATGCAAACTACAGTTTACTCTCTCAGCAAGATACCCTCCAGTGAATTTGGTAATCAACTTATATCGCAGTTCAGTCGTTTATCTTCCATAATGGGTAGAGATAAGATTGCTAAAATGGATTGTTCAAATTCAACTAGCAGCACAAAGCACAAACCACTGGCTGCGCAGCCACCCTGTCACAAGATTTCTGCTGCCCCTGAGATCACACTTCGCAGTGGGACCAATTTCCTCATTACCCCAATTGAAGAGCGACGTAGGTCTCACTCACCGATGGATAACCAATTGATATCTTCGAAACGTATGCTGTCCAAAAACACCGTAATGATACAGGAAGTTTCCAATGATCAACCATTGATCTCTGGCATAATACCTCCTTGCAAAAATAACCCTATACGGACCCTGGATAGTTCGCTTAGGAGACCTGTTGACACAGTGGTACCACCGAACTCACAAAATGAATTCGCGCCAATGGCCAATCTCGCCATAGACTGGATCACAGCTGCTGTGCATAAGTGGCTCAGTATGGAATCAGGCCAACGCAAACCAGGCATTACACAGTTACTAACATTGTGCATGCTAGATACATTATGTCTTCTGATTCAATGTTCGGGTGGTAGACTCTCTCCCGATATTCTGCAGAGGTGCAAAGATATTGCCATTGAGTCGTACAAAGCGGTACCAACTCCGGATATGTCTGAGATGCTGCTGCGACTCACTGGTGTATTGGATACCTGTGCACTGGGAAACATCCCCGTGGTGACTGAAATACCAGACTGGACTGTTACGTCAACCAGTAGCGCCCTACGAAAACTCTAGAACTATTGAGTTAAAATCATAATTATTGAATACTAGAAGTTTTGTACGTACATATAGCAGATGATTGTATACCTAAAATGTTAAACAGTTTAACACCGAATTATCTTAACCCACTGACACCGACCGGTCTCTAAAACAATTCGTCTGATTTATTCACATGATAAATCTCCGAAAAAGTTGCCCTCATCTACATCACCACCTTCTATCACAGCTTGTACCTCGTCGGTCGGTACTATGCAAATATGCTCGAAGTTGGCAATAAACCCTGGATTCCGTAATATCAAAGCTACGATAACATACCCAATAAAGATTTGTCATGCCTTAGGCAGAGCGAATCCGCATTTGATATCTTAAGCCCGAGTTTTTGCACCTTTTTAAGCGTACCTAATGTATTGTATAAATCACAGCCTATACATACCTTTTACTTCATTTGGTATTATGGACACCATGCTGATATCCTTGTCATCGCCTCCCACCAAAAGCGTGTCTTCGTCGTATGCCACTATGCTGTCCAAACTGTTGGTGCTTATTTTTATGCGGTCATTTATGTCACCCCAATCGCCGTAGGAAAACAGACATACGTTACCTGTATTAGTGCCACATACAACTTTTTTCATATTCTTCATGAAGCAGAATGTCAGTATTTCGTCTTCGATATTATCGGACATACTCCTGAGTGCCACCTTGTAGTTCTTACTCAATGAGAAGCATCCAAGTTGGTCATCGCATATCGCCAATATTTCGCGAGAATCCTTCCCCATTAAGAGCCCTTTTGATTGCATGATAAAGTGTTGCTATAACTTACCTGCTATTGGGCTAGAGAACTCGGAACACTTGGAGCGGCATACAGATTTGTCAACCCGGGTGTCCCATATCTGGAAGCATTGTGTGATACAATTTGCCATATTACCAATATATCACCGTCATCATCGCCAGTGGCGATTGTGTTGTCATCTATGATGCAGTATGTGCTGATTCCCGATCTGCTAAGTATCAACCTTGTTTAGTCTGGTAACATACTCATGTTTCCCGCTTCGCCACTTGACACTGCGACCTTCCAAATCGAATACCGCAGCTCTCTTGTCAGCCGATACCGATATCACGTCTATTTAAGTTCAGAATGCGCACATATGGAACTACCTTTACCACAGTTGCTGAAACCGGCCTTCCGTATAGACTTCCGATGTGCGTCATCTATGGACCACAGAAGGGTTATTCCCTGGTCGGCATCATCCCATGAATATCTACACAATATAGCTCAAGGCTCATAAACTTTGCAAAACCTACAGAGACAGTCCACCGGCAATATTTCCGGCAAGCAAAGTATCGCGCTGTCGGTGAAACGCTATAGTGTTTACATAAAACTCGCTCTTTGTATATATGGAGTTGAATGACATTTTAAAGCATAATGTGTGAGATTATTTGTATGTTTTAGTGCCACTTTAGGTCACCCTTGGGGACTATTCCAACAGTCCCGTCCTACAGCCGATTGTATCGAAACGATTAACAACATACCAAGCGACGTGCCATACATGTCCCGATAGACTTCATCAACTGCGTTGCATCGTTCGAATCCCCTAGGTTCTGGAACCACACTTCGATACGAAGCACTGGGAACCTTCCGGCAAGCTTGTCGACCTGGGACGCATATATATTCAGGACTGGATAAACTTACCAGACGCACACCGTTGATCAAGTGGGCATGAGGCATGTTCGAGCCTATGAGGCCCAGAACAATGTTGTTCCAATACTCATCAACATTTACTTGGCTAACTTCGCCAGGTTTGAAGCGGTAGTCAAAGTGACCACCATCCTTGTTCATCACGTCCTCCCACATGGGTTCTATCCCATCCCTACAAGATGTAATAAACATGTGTTGAAACCAAGATTCGCCATACATATACAGCCAATGTGATATCCCAACCAGGATAGTGTAATCAAACTTCACATTTCAGCTTAGATCAACGTAACAGTTGTCGTATGACGCATTTAGTTTGTTATAAAACCATAATAATCAGATACGAAACCAATAGCGTTGGTATATATATCCACTCACCTAAATACCATAATAGCGTCTACCACATGCTCGGATCCATCGTTACACTCTCTAGAAAGGCGATGAGTAGTCGAAAGCTCGCTAGGCTGTGGTATATTAAACCACAAGTTCCAAAAACTCTGTAATCAACGTTATGTTGGGCGTATGGTTCCTTACCTGGACTGAATCAAATGACACCAACGGCCTGGTGTGACACTTATAGTCCGCGTTATTTCTACTATCATGACCCTTCACAATTTGCTCCCAAATCACCCATTTGTTCTTGAGAGGCAAAGGTGAGCTAAGGTCCAAGTTACACTGTAATTGTTAGTTTTGTCAAGTAAACTTCTTACCGATTCAAATAACTGGGATACCCGTCGGTAGTCGTCCGATTTTTTGTTGAAGGTAAGCATCGGGTTGGTGTTTCCTACATCAGTAGTACTGCCAGACAGGCCCTCGTGTGACGCTGACATCGTCGATAACCTCAGCTAGAGACCGTTAGAGGTCCCAAGTTGTCTTGAGTAGGCACAGCTCGGATGAAGCAGACGTACGCCTAAACCCGATCACGAGCCTCAACGAGATCCGAAGGCGGATCTTAGTTATTTTTTGGGTTATGAATCCGTGCTAACACTGGGGTGACCAACAGTCTTTAATATGAACATGGCATAAGGACCCCCATCCTCGGCCAAAAACAGCATCATGGCAACACACACATATTATAAGCTACAAGTAACTAAACTGTTTATCGTTTGGTACTACCGTGTCGATTCCATATTATATGGACATTATACCGCCCTACTCTTGAATATCCTTCGATCCTGATGGCTCGCTAGGTGCCGAGGTTTCTCCAGGCACACCGCTCCCCTGCTTAGGATTCTTCCTTCTATTATAGAAAGGAACTGGTGGTTTTATGTCTTTAACAGTGTCTTGGACGTTTTTCAAGCGTTCAAACCGTTCTTTGCCCAGTAGGCTACTCAGTCGCACGAGCGTGTCCTCTGTCGCCAGATCGAATGGCACTTGGCCTTTCGAATTGTACTTCTGAGTAGCTCCTACATGACTAATATAGTCTTTAAATTAGACCAATTTCGTACCTTTCTCGACTAGCTCCTTAGCTACCTGCACATGTCCTTTCGACAGCGCCAAATGGAGCTGGAAATATATCACTTATAGATTGCACTTACTGGTGTCATCCATGCCTTGGAAGTCTTTATGTTTGCCCTTGCTCCTTTTCTTAGCAGCTACAGGACTCTGTGCTCCGGTTTGATTGAACATACCTCCCTAACAACTTCTTCGTGCCCTTGTTGCGCGGCAAAATGAAGCGCTGTCGTAGAATCTCGAGCTACAGCATGTACTGATGCTCCGAATCGTAGCAGTAGGCGCACTATCGAACAGGATCCTAACTCGTGTGTACAACATCAACAGCGCTACGTACCGTTATACGCCGCAAGATGAAGTGCTGTTCTGCACGTAGAGTTATATAAAGTATAAATGATTATTAGAAAATTGGAACATCACATTAGTCTAGAGCACAACTGGGTAAATCATTACCTCCCGTGATTGTCTTTCTTGTCGATGAAACTCGGAAGCAATTTCGATGCTTCGGGGTCATCGCGACGTCGTAACCGCAGCGCGCCCTCAAGAACACGCTCTAAAGTGGTTTCTGCGCCATTACGCACTAGATTGTGAAGAGCGCTCATTCTTACTACTGGACTGCCTCGAGAGCTCTGGCGGTGTGGCCTTCAGCTGGGCGTCCCACAACGACTTATAGTGGCCGTCGAGTTCAATCAATTCATCGTGCGATCCGAATTCCTTCACCTCACCGCTTTCGATATACATGATGCTGTCGCAGTCTACTATCGTACTCAAACGGTGGGCAATGGTAATCACAGTACGGTTGTTGAACAGCATGAACAGCGCCGACTGGATTTCGGCTTCCGTCTTGGAATCAAGTGCACTGGTTGCTTCGTCAAGTATCAGTATTGGTGGGTCCTTGAGGAAGCAGCGGGCAATACTAACTCTCTGCTTCTCACCGCCTGACAGGCGCATGCCCCTCTCACCAACGACAGTATCCAGTTTATCCGGTAGTGACATGACACGGTCGAGGAAACTTGCGCGGCGTAGAGCCTCGTAGATCTCGTAGTCGGTAGCATCCAATTTAGCATAGCGGATGTTATCACGTAGGGTGGTATGGAACAGCATAGTGTTTTGTGATACCACACCGATATTCCTGCGCAGACTTTCTTGCGTTATTTCAGTAATGTCAGTGCCGTTGATCCGTATGGTTCCACTGTTGGCGTCGTACATTCGGCATAACAACAGGCTGAGTGTAGTCTTGCCAGAGCCAGTTGGCCCAACAATGGCCAGCGAACGCCCCCTGGGCAACGAGAATGATATGTTGCTGAGTGTAACCCTAGAGTCGATGCCGCTACCTTCAGGGAAGCTGAAGCAGACGTCTTCGAACTCCACCATGGGTACCGTTTCCTCTGTGGGTGCATCAAGGGACAATATAGCGGCATCAGGTCGGTCGACAATAGTAGGCCTGCACTTCAGCATGTTGGCCACACTTTGGATTCCTGCCATGGCACGGCATATTGCTGCATACATTGTTCCCAGTAAGAACAATGGCCTGTACAGATAGAACAAATACGTCTGGATCGAAACCAGTTGGCCCACTGACATATAGTTTTTCCTGATGGCCATCACAGCAAACATCAGACATAGCATAATAGTGCCCTGTTTAAGCAACTCTTGTGTGATGTTTAACACACTCAAACTTGATATCACGCGCCACTGGCATTTCTGGTGTTGACGCACAACGGATATATAACGGTCCACCTCGTACTTCTCATTGGTGAAGTACTTCACGGTATCGAAGTTGCTCATACCATCGTTGGAGATGCTGTGCATTTCATCATCACGCTCTGCCTCGGCACGACGTGTTTTGTTTCGCCAGTTGGTAGCCCAGATCGTCGCCGTGGTGTACAGGATCAAACCCACAAGCACCGTAACTGTCAACCAGAGGTCCTGGAAGTATGCCGCAAATAAAATAATGACACAGACGGACTCCAGTATCGTTGGTATCAACAACAAAACGCCGAATCTTGTCAAATCGCGCATAGATTCCAGCCCTCTTGTCATGCACCTGATAATTTCACCACTCCTGGCATTCAAGAACCATTGGTAGTCCATGGTGTACATATGGCTGTAGAATTTTTCAGCCAATGTTGTCATTCCGTGGCATTGAACCTGTGAACATTGTATTCAGTGCGTCGCTAACTTACGTAACTATAGAGCAGATTTCGCAGTTCGTCACATGCTATACCACAGAAGAACATGATGGCCATGACCATCAAGTAGTACAAGGCATTTTCACCACCGTGGTTATTCAGGGCGTTGACGGTCATTCCCAAAAATATCGGTGCCAGCAGTAGAGCGGCTTTACCAATAAAGAGGAAAACGACGGCCAGAATAACAAACGCCCTGAGGATATGTTTTTTGTGAGAGGAGTCTCTAGGTTCACCCGGCCAGTAGAATGGACGCATCATCTGTAAATGATTAACGATATACAACATATACGTACCCTCAAAACGTCGAGTTTTGTCGCCCTTTCGATATCAGTCCTCATGTCTAGGCGGTAGGCGTCGACTTCCGACGATTCGCCGCGGCCAGTGATGGGACATTTACCCATCTTGACAGAAATTTAAAAGACACTATTAGCTGTCTTGCTTCTAATCACACAGGGTCCGGTTACTAGAACGGGCATTATTTTTGGCTGATCACGGCGTTCAATATAAGAATCCCAAAATCCGTGCCGTACGCATACAACTTAGCGTATAGCGTATTAAATATTCTATGCTACACAATGTACTATATGACTTCGTTCCTGCAACCTAAACAAGCGTTTTGAAGTAGGCAAATGGCTGTCTTCCACAGTATCACAGAGTACACGGTATTACGACTGTCGCCCTGCGCCGATAAGGAGTGCCGTGTGTATAATATGACAGATAAACATACAGATACCGTTTCAACACGGATATTTATTGAACCAAAGAATGTATCCTAGGTTTATTTATATTCTTGATTAGAAAACGAGGTACTTCGACACGTCAGGGGTGCTAGATGCCACGTGCGCCTGTACCATCCAAAATACCTCACATATGTCCAGCGTATAGCTCAATGAGTGGATACACTCCAGACGAGGATTTGTATAATATTTAAACTGTTTGGTGTCCACAGAAAACTATATACGTCCTTATCTGAGGAACGCTACCTCTGCATGGCACGTACAAGAGACGTACTGATCTCATGGCATAACAGGAACCAAATGGTATATATACTATGCGGTTTCTACCATATCATTGATGTTTATGAGCGCTCAATTGTAGAATCCAGGTATAACCCGATGGCTATTGTACTAAAGCTCACGCAAACGCTTTGTCACATCATCGGTGTCCAAAAGGCCTTTCATATACTCCAATGCAGCTTTGTTCAATAGCATCCGGTCCTATAAATATGTTATATACCGATAGAATGACGTACCAATTCGTGTTGGAGTCCCGGTTGTAGCATCTTCTCCAACCTGGCGACCAAGGGGCGCTGGTGACTCTGGGCAAAGAACTGCCTAAAGTAAATCTGTATCAACAGTAGTGCAGTCTTGCATTGCATCTCTATGCTGTGGAGATTATTTACGCCACTATCTTGCAGTGTCTTGTGCGATTCCAAGCTTGTAACGATGTACATCAGCAGCTTCTCGGCGTAGATAAATGGCAGCGCAATCAGTACCTCGTGTATAACATTGTGACCTAGGTTACTCACTGCCATCATAACATGCTCTGTCGGCGTGCGATTGAATAGTTCCAGCGGTGCGTCTGGCTCCTTAGGAGGCACGTTATCGGGCATGCCGTATTTGGATATAGGATCTTTGTTGGATTCCATTTTATTGTATAACTCCAACTGTGTCTTGTAATCCTCCAGTGCCAAGCGATATTCTTCAGCCTCATCGATTATACGCATTAAGTCATCAGTAGCCTTGACAGACTCCACTGTCTTGCGAGTAGCCTTATTCACTAGAGCGTCTCGATCCACGGGGATTGCTTGGTTTAGGTCTTCCCTAACAGCTTCATGCTCCAGCTGTATGTCCAGCTCCCTTTCTCGTTCTTCAGACAAAAAGAGTTGTTCGTCTGTACGGTTCCAGAATCTGATTGTACTGTCGTCAGCTGCAAAACACAATGTTTAAATCCAGATTTTCAACCTACAGGCAGTAACAAAGAAGTGTGCATCAGTACTAATGGCTAAAGACCTCACTGCAGAGCTGTGGCCCCTCAGTTGGCATATCAACTGATAGGTGTCACAGTCCCACATTTTCACTAATGCATCCAGGCCGGTTGTTACCAAATAGTGGGTACCATTGATCCACCTGCAGTTGAGTGCTGCACTAGCATGTCCCAGAAGTGACCTGCGTATATTGCCGAAATCCATCCCCCAGATCTTAACAGTCTTATCGAGGGAACTGGAGGCCAATAGTGCCCCGTCCGATGAAATGTCAATTGACGTTACCGGTAACTTATGCCCATACAGCGACAAAAACGGTTTCAACGTATCTGCATAAAATGTCTGTATGGTATTGTCCTGTAAAGCAACGGCTATAAATTTACCGTCGGCTGAAAAACACAAATCGGTAGGATCATCCGTTAAGGATATGTTGCTCAACTCCTTGGCCTGTAACACTTCATTGGATGAAGTCTTCTTAACAACGTATTTAAAGATCTTTACAGAACGATCTCGGAATGCTGCAGCAAAGCAGGTATGGTCTGGATGCTCACACATCCGTACCACGTCTGCCGAATTGGCACGTTTAGCTGTGTCATGAATTTTGTAGGCATCCATAACGTCACATGTATCCAAATAGAGCACCTTTAACTCTCCTGTGCTTGTACCTAGCATTGCATGTTTATTGCCTGCCACGAAGTAGGCACAGGTGACAGACTTGGTATCCACAGTCCTGATACAGTGATGTGTATTACTATTCCACACCTTGATTGATTCGGCAGAAAATGACAACAACATCATATCATTGGGCGATATGGATAAACCCATAATGGGACTTGGGTGGCCCACCATATCCAGGAAGTGTATCCTCTCACAGTGTGATACCATAGACTCCATGTCTTCATCATCGTCTGACATTTTTGTACTTAACAGTTTCTGTATGTTTACTCTCCACACACTGACGCTGTTGCTGCCGTGGGCTACTACAAATCCACCGGAATACAGTTGGAATGATGACACCCGGTCGAACACATTCACTGCGAACATATAATTGATTTCATCAGTGGCGACTTGGTCTGATGATTGCTCCGATTTTGTGTCTAACGGGTCCATTTGGGTCGCAGCCTCTACCGGGTTATAACCACTTAACAGCTGTTCTAAATATGCTATCTCAGATTCTATCGAATCGAATTCCTGAGTCACAGACTTCCCAGCTGCCGCAACAGCTTCTTTAAGCTTGTTGCAACGGGCACGCTGTTTTTCTAAAACACGTTTCTGCCGTCTTTTGCGCCTTTTAGCTGCTTCCGCAGAATCATACAATCTGTAAAATACCACAAATGCGTTTGTAACACATAACAGTATGCCCTTGTGGTTAATATCCATCTTGTTATCATCACCAGATACCTTTGCTTTAGAACGTCCAACCGCAGTGTTCTTTGTTGCAGGGTACATTATGGATAATTGACGACAGCGACCGTGTGATTCATGGCGGTTAAGTGATGGCAGCTCCTTGGCATATACAGGAATATCATATGTGCTGTTGCCATCCTTTTCATTACCAGACATGTCCAACTTGTAACATCTTATACGGTTCTCGGCACCAGCAACGTACAATCGAGACTGCACAGAATGACACTTATAAAATAGTACTCACCTCATTGGCATTAATAGCTAGACCGTATAGTTCAGCGGTTGAGTGGATTACTGTCTGGATGCACAGCTGTGATGTCAGGTCCCACACCCTTATGATGCAGTCCTTAGACACACTGACCAAGAATCCCAAAATATCGTCATTTTGCCGTTGTATTAAACGGTCTGTACCCAATTTACGTGTTTTCAACTGTAGTTCCGATCCAGTGCTGTGGCTGACGAAGCGGATATCGCAGACCTCATTTCGGTGCCCTTCAAGACGGAATAGTCCCAGGTCGCCGGTAGTATCCCAAATGATGATACCGCAATCTTGTGATCCCGATGCAAGTAGCTGCCTCGAGGCACTGAGACGAAGACATGTTACAGCGCCTTTGTGGCCGTGTACTTGGAAATCCTCATGTATCACCGACACACTCGTGCCTGCCAGAGTCTCTGGTCGTTCGAACCTTCTAATTGATCCATCTGCATAACCCACATAAAGCCATCTGTCGTTACCATCTGAACAGAGGAAACTGCTGACGCAGGATGGATTCTGTAGGTCGTTAGGCTTGCACTCAAAATGAACCCTAGCCTCGCCAGTGCGACAATTCCATATACTCACTCGTTCATCATGTCCAGTAACGACGTAGTCCTGCGACAAGGCCGCAACACTGCGACATCCTCGGGATGTGACAGTTCCGAAGCTGTCTTGCAGCGCGTATCGCAAGTAGGACTTCACCATCCTCTATGCGCGTTGGATTCCATCTGGATGGATCATAGACCTAGATGGTACTGACACAATGAAGTAATATATTTGATATAATGTTTAATTTATGTTAGTTCATTCGGGCGATCTCAATTATATCGTGCTTTATTCCAAGCGCCACAGAGATTGCACAGGTAACACTGGAGGCATATTAGAAGTTGTATTAGAACGAATACACCAAATGTAATAATTTCCTATTATAGGTGGTAAATAATTGTTTTCTACCATAGCACATGTTCTTCCTATGACATAGTTGCTGGAAGTCTGATGTTCAAGTAAACAGATTAGGAATCTAGATCAACCAAGTATATACGACTGTATTCCAGAATGCAAGCTTAATGTAAATAATTGTTCACGTTGTATTAATAGTTATACGTGAAGAAAACGCTTGATTCCCTAGGGTAATCACTCGTCAGAGCAGCGCTGCAGATGAACATGACGAAAATGTAGAATTTTCGAATCATTATAGCACACACACCTCACACAGTTTCTAATAAACATTACACTGTATGAATCCAAGCATAAATACGAAAGAAGCATTCGAAAGGTTTTGTTGCACCAACTAGACTTCATCACTGGCAGGGTCTCCCTGGACGTACACACCCCGGAGTAGGCGGGCGATAAAGCAACTAATAAGTGTTTCCAAACACTGGCAAAGGTGGTTTTCAGTCAGCATTTGATACTTGGATCCCGTTTGTAGGTACTGCTAACGCCCTGTAGGAGGTGACGATTTCTAGACAAACAGAGGACACATCTTTTTTACATGTCTACACACTACAGGGAAAACCTACAAATATAAGGTAGTATGCTTGTCTAAGGCTGCCACAATGCGGTCAGCATCGATCTCGTCACGGGATAAGTACGACACATCTGGGTTGGATCCGTCCAAAGTTGACAATTCCGACGCCATGGCAAGGCGTTCGTACGACAATCTGGGTAGTAACACCGATGCTCTAATGAGCCAGGATTCTGTTGATGATGTGCAATCTCACAAGAAATCTCGCAGCAACACATATGACGGCAGTCACTTCAACGGCAGCTCGTTAGGTCATATGGATACCGGCAACGATGCACTGTTGTCTGTGGAGTCAGGTAGCGATCTGAGCCACGCCCATCTGGGTTCGTTCTTCACCAACAATGGAAGTAGGAGTGCATTTCGACCAAGGGGCAGTGCAAGGTCATATAAATCGGAGCATGAATTCATATCCGAACAAGAACAAAGCGAGGTTTTAAGGCAGAGTTACAACTCGGCCTATTCAGGATTAACCAAACAAGCCTCTAGTGATAATAGCGTTGTGAATGACGACCTTGAACCATCGGACACCGAACTTTCAACCTCGGAACACAACCTGGAAAACACATGTGTTAAGTACGGACTTACCACGGAAAGTATCCAGGATATACTGTCGGGACGTCGGCAATCGATAGATGGTTCTGGGAGGAACAGAGACCAATTCTCTGAAAACAGTGATGCTTCCTGTGATTCTTTCCGTGATGAGATGTTGATTTATCTGCTGAAACAGCAGATTAAACTCAAAAATAAACTCAAAGTCCAGAAAAACATGACCCAGTTGAATGCCAACAGAAAAGATCTAGGTTCTATTTGTACTTCGAGTGGCGCCCACCCAAGCGTTACAAAAAGTCAAAGTGTAACCAAGAAGGTGAACATGGCGAAATATTGCAAGAATCTTGAGGAATTGGGACCTGAGGAACTTGAGTGCCTCGATGAAATGTTGGACTTCAATGACAACAGTGGTACCGAGGACCTTGATGCCACCCCGAGTAGTCACTTGCAAGAGAGTGACCTCCAATGGACAAGAGGGGATCTGTCCGATGTTGCAGAGTCCGCCCAAGAAACTGATTTATATTCATCACAAGAGGCTACGCCCTGGAGAGCTGGAGGTACCGCTAATAGCCATAAGATACATGACAGAGTTTCTAATAGAAACCCCAATATACGCAAAAAGCGAAAATCAAGTTCTGCCGACTCGATCATCTCACAGGAGGCAGATTCTTTGCATAATGAGATCAATGAATTGATCCACAACCTGGAGAACACCGGATTGCGGGATTCAACATCTATGCCACAGGGGATGGTGCATCAAGGTTTCCCACCAATGCAGCAGCCTTTTGTAACGGTACCATATGGCTACCAAGTACCACCCGACATGTACCAATTGGACGCTGTTGATTACGAGGAGCCCGATGAAATGGTATTACCCATCAAGGTACCTACTAAGCCACCTCAACCCGAGGTTGTCGATGCTGAAGTTATGACTGATGAGACTGCCCGCATGAACCAGCTGAATGCATTTGAAAGGTTCACTAGAGAAATAGAACAGCAGGAGCAAGAACAAAGCATGGCACACCAAACGGATAATACCAGGATTGCCAAGGATGGTATTGCATGGGAGATTACGGAATCGTACTTGAAAGAAGAGGAAAGAAAGCTGTTACAGGAGCGCAAACGAGCGGAATTATTAAGACAAATGAATGAACCGCCAACCTCCAAATCAGTGGCCCTTCGTGACTACTACAACCAGTGGGTCGCCAAGAAGGAAGCTGCTAAGCAAATGGGTGGATCGGAAGAACATATAGGCTTAGAAACATCTACGCCACAACGAGGCATAGGTGGACCCATTCACAAAACAAATGTGTTTAGGAGAACTAGAGATGTTACAAGGAGCTCGGAAGATACTGCTGCTGAAGTGTCTCATCCAAGACATATGACATATCCCAAAGTGGATGCAAGTACGACTACACATGAACACCAGAGGCAATATATTGAGGCAACTGAAGAAGGAAGGGAGTACAAAGATGTCTATATCAAGGGCACTTGGGACCCACGCACCGGCGCCATCAAAATAAGTAATGACATAGACAGTACCCAAATCACGGATAAGCCAAACTTAGTTGATCATGTAAACCTTTCGAAACAGAATCCTGGGAACTTGATGCAAGAGAATTGGGACATGGATGTCAAACCTGCAGAGGATACGTTAGCAACCAATGAAGAGTTAGGTCTACATTTGCCTGATATCGGTCAATCTCTCAACAGGGAACGTACCGCAAGTGATGACTCAGTTGGGTCATCTCCGAAGAACTCGGCAAGATCTAGTTCTACAGACAGTGCCAACCGTTTGTACGAGAAAGACGAGTTTAACCTGCCATCGGGCCCTATGCCAGGTGACCTAGATGAAGAGGAATACACGCCAGGAGGGCGCCGCAAATACGCCATGGGTTTCAGTGATTTCTACATGCCACCAATAAGGAATGCTACAGATGTATACAACACGGCCATGTCAATGATGAATCGGGCCCCTTTCAAGGTTGCTGAAGAAACTAAGCACCACCATTACCACTACTACAACGACCGGCGTCACCGAAGGTGCCATCACAGGAGGAAGCATAAGCACTGCTGTTCCAAGAAGAAAGAGAAGTGCTCACATCATTGTTCGTGTTCTCACAAGAGTGCAACTACGTCAAGTGTTGAACCTGATGGACAGGTGGCACCTACGGTGCTGGTGCAGAAACATGTGCCAACACCTGCCGTTTGGCAAACGTCACCCAGATCTCATGTAGATACCAGGACTATGTACTCACCACGTTCGCCAAACAATGTAGTTAACTCGACTGTGTTACCTCATACACTCCAAATGGACATGACTGGTAACACTAGAGTTGTCTCAACCAGTGGAGCGGCATCGGGGGCATCAACACCTGTCTCCGCTGGTGACATTGTGACCGATGTCTTCAAGGCCAAGAGCACAGACTTCGTCAAGGTGACAATGTACCACGAAGCTAGTGATGCCAAAACAGAAAGACAAAAGGAGTTGCTGGTATTCTCTCCGACAAATCAGAAGCTTCTATCCACTATGATCGATACAAATAATGTCTTGAGTGATGGTAGCATATCACCGTCGATGCGCTCGAGTGTTTACATGCCCGGAATACCCAATGTCTTCAAGAGACGAGTAAACTCTAGAGTCGGGTCCCCCAGAACATGCACTTCGCCTCTTCGGCGGATTGAAGAATTCGACAAGCCATCATGCTGCTGTACCACACCCGCTGAAGAGTCCAAAGAGGACCTTGAACAAGAAGTTAAAACAGAACCCAAGGAGACTGAAGTTGAATACGATACTGGCATGGAATACGGAGAGCAATTTACCTTCCGTGGGAGCGAACCGGAAGTGAAACCTGCAGAATCGTCTCCATCAATGTATAGAACCCGTGTGATATACGTTGGACAGCATTAAAAAATCTAATTTACTATGTCTAATACAGTGTTATAGCCAAGTTGTACACAGATCCCTATGGTCCTCTGTAGATTGTTGAGACTATTGTACAGATGAGAGACTAATCAATAGTATTAGGGCTTACTATGTAGTAATGGAATCTATCATGAAACAAATCTAGCTGCTACATCTGGAATATATTCAATAAACAACTGTATAATAATAGACGAAATTAATTTTCTTGTTGCCTCTCAGCAATCGTCTTCTTAATGGCATTCAGCCACATACGACGGTGTGAGATGTTGTTCTTCATGCAGTGGTAGTGCATCTTGGTCTTGGCCTTGAGCATACGCAACTGGGAAATGTCCACTACACCCACATTGAAACGATGTGGGAAGATCTTTAGATTCAGACCAATTATCAAAACATCCAACAGGTGGTCGTTCTCGCAGATGAAGTGGTACTCCTTGCTTTTGGTTACTATCGTGAAGAACTGCCATGGGTAAATGTACTTGTTCACCACCAATGTGTTGTACAAAATGTAGCTCGTGGAGTTAAATCCAAAGTCTATCTTGAAGATGTCCTGGAAAATATGTGCACAAATCAAATATATTACCCACCTTTATATCGATAGTTGTCTTGATGGAGAAATTGTCACCTTTGACACGACCAATCTGTAAGTCGTCACCCACAACCCTTACGCAGGTGTTGCGGAAGTATGGACGTCCTATAACAGATTTCTCAAGCAACATCACGGCAGTAGGGATACGTAGTTGCTACAACGGTATTAGTGGTATTCAAGCAATTACTTACCTTGGAAATACGAGCCATGACCTTGCCACTGGTGCGCATGGTCTGACGTTGCAGCAGTGTTTGGAGGAAGGACCTGACAGTCATGTTCTCCGCATCAGCCTTCATAGCACGAGCGGCGTAGGTGTCAATCAACTGCTTGGCACGCTCGTTTGTAAGTTCGATTTCGCGATCATTGGCCTCACGAAGTTGACGAACGTCATTCTGGAAGCGGGATTCTATAGCGAAGCGCTGGCGATAGATGGTCAACAGCTGTGACGTCAGTGGCATGTTGAACAAGGTCTCCAGATAACGGAGAGAAGCAGTTTCCTCAGCATTGGTGGTTAGTTTCTCCAGCTCAAGTTCCTCCAAAGTGGAGTCGCCCAACTTAGACACGAGGTCCCATAGTGCCTTGATAGCCTGGTTATAGGTGTATTCGCAGTCCTTGAATTCGGCGTTGTCGCTAATCGCAGGCATAAACTGTGCTTTCTCAAGGCGCTTAGTCAGGGAGTCTACCGACAGCTGTTGCTCCGCCATGTCAGCCTCCAAGCGTTCGATCCTAGCCTGTTTCTCCTGGATCTCGTTGACCAACTCAGCCTCCTGGCGCATTCTCTCAGAGAGGGCTTCGTTGCAACGTTGCAAGTCATTGGCTACTTGGTGTGCCACAGATTCGTGGTATTCAGCACGGCTGGACAACCTGTCAATCTCAGCCTTTTGTAACTGCATCACCGAGCGGGCATTGTCCAGATGGCCTTGGAGTTCCTGCATTCCCTCAATGTAGGACATGCGCTGTTCGTTAATTTCCTCAAACATCCGTAGGACAACGTTGTATTTCTGCTGGAGTGAGACCAACATCTCCCTGTAACCCTCTCTGGTAGCGGCTATGGCCGGAGGAGCATTGTTCTGGATATCTTTGGATGACAGATCCAGAGGATACGATAAACCTTTGTCAAGGTGAGTAATAGGTTCCAAAACATCAGTCGATGTGATGTTGCCAACCACAGATTCTCGAGCATTGTCAGATAGATGTAGGTCCAGGATCTTCTCCGTACCAGTTCCCTTTGTGAGACCGTTGATCAGCTTGCAGTTCTTGGAGTCTTCATGGAACCATTTAGACTCAACGCTGTGACGAGTTTGGTGATTTATATCAAGGTTGGGGGTCTTTAACAACGGATGTGTTTTGAATTCCTGCACATCATGGTGGTCCACCGTAGCAGCAGTATTATCCTGGTCCATTTTAAGCTCATACGTCAGCGATAGGAGCTCTCGAGCCTCCTGCTGGAGACCCTGCAATACATCCCGTTTGGATTTGCCAGGTACGCCATATTTGACATCCTTCAAGAGAGCACTTCTCTTGGCAGGATCCAGATCCTTCATGCCTACAAACAGCAGTTAACCACTAGTGAATACACATGACACAAATGGATATACACATTGCTATCACATGTTGCGTAAAGCTATTTGATCTACAACAATGGGTCTATCATCACATTGCACTGTCTAGTACCTAGATAGCAATGTAGACACACATCTATACACATACAAACCAAACGTACCAGTATCGAACCCAACGGAATTTCTTACGGGGTCGGCATTACCCGCTGCACTGCTACTGTGCTTCATCCTCAATACAGTGTAGACACAGTAGGCTGAAGCAGGTCACACAAACCGCCGGTCCAAAGATTACTTCGGCCGGCAGCATGTGTAAAGATCTATATATTGCATACACTAGTTACAAACTAGTTAGTGCATAATATTTGACCTGTTTGGTTATAGCAATATATGAGACCGAGTGCTGTAACACACGCGCTCCGACGCTGCGATAGAAGTGCAGCCTATAGGATGTAACACACTAACGTCAATAGACAAACAATAGGTTTGTTTATATCGTTTTTCACTTGATAAAAATACTTTTGACCTGTTCCTGGTAAAATAACACAATCGTTAGCAACACGTCTGTACAGTAGTGCATTTCATCACCGAAGTACTCACAAGTTTAGACAACGTGGTTAATCAAATAACTATAATGGAAACACTTTAATATACACTTTGCACAATAATACTATGGCATAGACTTTAGAATATGCCCCTGCCATGTCACTTGTAGGAAGGATGCTGTTGACCTAATGTAGCATGGAACACGAGTTTATCGTAGAAAAATGGTCCGGCGGCTACACATTCACTGCAGTGCGCCGAAGCAGGATATCTGTGCGATTCCTCAAATTTTTGAGAACGTTCAGGTGGATCCTGTTGGCATATGTCGTAAGGTATATGTAGCGAGTAAATATTGTTTGTAGATGTTGGCATATGTTGATCGGCTATACGTTAGCACGGTGCTGGTATGGCTGATTGTAATATTGGTCGAGAAAATATCGGTGAACTACGTAATTGCGGGTGAGAATTATATCCGCCAACAATACAGCTTCTACAGAGAGACTAATTATGCTACGTGGATACGGCCTCCAGATTGAATCCATAACGATGACTGGAAATGAAACTAAACAACTTGTGTCTATTGCCGATATTGATCACCTGATGATCAACGAGGTGAGCGCTGGAATCATTGACCTCATAAGGTGGTCTAGGGCATAGTAATGAACGAGGTCATATTCTACTTGGTGATCACACTCAAAAAGTCCGACAAAGTTCTGGTGCCTTTTGGGGTAAGTGAGATATATCCAAGTAACCAACTGTACACAGAGTGTGATACCCAAACTCAAGTGGCTCCAAGTGGTATATCGCACTTACAACGAGTTTTTCGAAGCAGCAAAATCCCCGGTACTATCGAATTGATGTCTTATATGGTATCTAAAGTATCAGATAATAGGACTGTAACACCTTGTCGATGTGTTTTTTGCTACATGTAATAATCATTAGCCCATTGTAACAGTGATGCTCACGAAGCCAAATGTACCAAATTGGAATCTATAGTGTCCCAATGATTAGCTAATAATTTATTCAACATAGAACCGTCAATGCGTAACTTAGGGAAGATATTAATAATCAGGTGTCTATATAACGGGTTCTTATATAATGGACTCCCTGATATGCTTCGATATGTGTTATATAAGACTAGCATCTGACAGCAATAAACAGATTGTTAAAATAATATGACGTTGCAAATTTCTGTCTTATCCGCATTATATGGTCCATAACAGCTTGAATAGACCTTTGATGAAACCAAATATCTCCGCACAGCCTGTAATAAATTAATGACGTAATATAGTGACTTACCCAACTTGGAACTACCATAAAGACGCTCTAGAAAAATTATGGGCACCTCAGATATGCGAGCGTTATAATGCTTCTCAGCACGCAGTGCAACCTCAATTTGGAACATATATCCTGTGAACATATATAAATTGCAATATATTTTGTTACCTTTGGATTCTACTTCTTCAATTAGCTTCTCGAACAATGACCTGCGATACAAGCGGAAAGAACCCGTTAAGTCACTCAATGATGGACGAAGCATGAAGTGGGCCAGAGTATTGGCAGTCTGGCTGATTAATATGCGCTTCAGACTCCATCCGCTGGCACCACCACCACGTGAATAGCGAGTACCACTGACGATGTCGTAGTTTCCAGTACGCTGAAGACGGATCATTTCAGGGATGTACTTCGGGTGGTGAGAAAGGTCTGCATCGAGGATCAGGACGAAGTCATACTGGGTGTGACGAAGTCCATCTTTGTAAGCAGAGCCTAGACCCATCTTCCCCGGCCTCTTTAGCAACTTCAGAGGGGCGGAAGGATATAGAGCCTGCAAGTGCTCGTACACATTGACGGTGCCATCGGAACTGTTGTCGTCTACCAGCAAAATCTCGTAATCCACGTTTCTAAAACAACGATTATCGACCGTGTATACCAAACTTACTGTGTTCTCAGAGCATCTAATAATAGATAGATCATGTAGGCTACATTGTCCTTCTCGTTATAGGTAGCGAGGATGATTGAAATCCCGCGCACGACGTCACACATCGTGACGCAACAAGGCAGTATAAGAAATTAGCAACTAGCATTTGTGGTTTGTAAGCCGTCTCGGGAGCAAAAATTGGGATGCCTGTGGAAGGTGTATTGAGGATGCGCGACTAGACACACGCAATCACAGTTAGAGGAACGTTTGAATTGGGCCAAGATACTAACATGGATGAAGATGGACCAGGTAACATATAACATAATACAACTTATAAATACAAAGGAGGATTCTATTCTGAGCCGAAAACACTGACAGCAGCACAGCGGAAGAAACTCAAGAAAAAACAACAGGCATTGGAACAAGAAACAGAACGTGAAGTCGAGAGAGCCAGTGGTAAGAATATATGGCTACGGAATCAATATAATTGCAGCTCCCGACTTGAGGTTAGCAGAGGAGGTCGACATCAACAAGCAGCTGGAGGAAGTTAACAAGAAGATTTTTAAAATACTTGGAGATGGGAATTGTCTATTTAGGTAAACAACATGCATTGCATCTTAAATAGCCATTAGGGCAATAGAGCATCAACTAGTCTCTGCTAATCAGCGTGGATCACGTCTACCACTCTACGACCATTGTGAACTTAGGCATCGGACAGTGCAACACTTGCTTAAACATAAAGATGAATACCAAGCATTTGTAACAGCCTCTGGAGAAGACCATGGAGGTGACGATAACCTCTTATAGCTAATGTAGCTGCAGATGAATGTTACTATCAACACTACTGCAACAAGATGGCGCAAGATGGTGAATGGGGGTTGGTAATATCTCCTGTTTTACAAAATGCTACAGAGGAGAGGTTGAAATACTAGCACTATCGGCATTATTGGGATGTAAAATTGTAATATACGAGCAGGGCTCGAAACCAAAGGAATATGTAAGTTATCACAAAATATTTGCGTGCCATTGGGTATACATTGTATCACTGTTACCAATTCAATGCTTCAGCGTTCAATAATAAATCTGGTCTCATGTTACAACAGGGTAATGATAATAACGGCACTAAGCTGTATATCACATTCCACAAACGTGCATATGCCTTGGGAGGGCATTATAACTCTACCACTTGAATTTTTAGTTTCTAGAATTAAACAGAAAGGGTCGTATTACGACTTTGGTATTACCTGGATGCGTCGTGTCTTCGCAACAAGTATCCCCTCAGAGTAACGGGAGGAGGATAGGGACTGGCAGGCACCTGGCCACGCCGGTCCTTAGGCTTCCATTTGTTGTCGTAACGACGAGTAGGAGGATCACATACACATAAAAAGTTGAAGTTGGGGTCGTTCATCACCTTGAGAGCCTTTTTAGGGTCGTAGTCAGCAAAGTGCAATATTTTGTACGCAAACTCAGGTGAAAATGGGTGCCAACCTGGGTTGTTCTTCCAGTTTTGGGCACAGAGCTGGATAAATTCAGCCAGCTCAAACTCATTCTTTATGACGCTATCTTCAGCGCCTTCTTGGATCTTGCGAGAGCGGATTTTCTCGAGATAGTAAGGTGAATACATCAAACGTGCCCAGTCATGGTTCTCCGGCTGGGGTCCCAGAGAGTCATCCAGGAAAAAGGCCGGAGTGAAGGGCACTTGGTGGTTGAATCCGACATTGATTTTTGTTTGGAAGTTAGAGCCCTCAGTTACTGGCTTCTTCCGTTTGCGCTCTAATATGTCAGCGGGACCTTCACGGGTTGGACTGGAACCACTGCGTGAAGTCTTGATACGAAACTCCTTGTCATTGATACTGGCCTCATCAGAATACTCCTCGTGGGGACCATGGGAACGTGCCTGGTCATCATAGCCACTGGGCGATTCGTCCGAAAGGTCACAATGGGTCAATGTAGCATCGAGGGGCATTTCGCCGGCATTTATGAGCCTCCATTGACATTGTGGGCACTTCCACGAACCTTCGCCGGAAGGCAAGAAGCATTGCATTAGGCACTGTGGGTCGTATAAAACACTAAGATCTAACATACCTTGTTGTGGTAAAGGAGGTCACATCCTCCACAAGATAGGAAGGGACCAATATTGCCGCCACACTCGGCACAACCCTTCCGTTGCTGGCTTAGATCATCAGCCTAGAGACGTATGAACCTAATAATATGCTGTACTTACTGTTGCACCCTCTTCCTCCTCGAAGGTCGCTGGCGCCTCCTCGGCATAATCGTTCATACTGCCGTCATCTTGACTGACCAGTGCGCCAGCATTCAGTGAACCAGAATGGTCAGACTCTACGCTAGAAGTTGTCAACACCTCCTCTTCTACCACATCTGCTGAGCCCTCGGCAAACATGCCGGGGTCATCGTGAGTGTCGTGATTAGATAAGACGTGGTTGACACCGTATATCATCTCTGTCATATTACACACCGCACGACGGAGAAAGGGTCAATTTCGCCCATAACAAGGATGCCACGCGAACGCGTGGCTAACACCTAGAGATGCGCCAGAGGAGACGCACCCAAACACACTGACGCTAAAAGGCGAATGTCCCAGTAATATACCAAACAATACAATGCCGAATCGCAAACCCGTACTGTAATATCACCTGGTGACGAAAATACAACAGGAATATTAATTGGGCCCGAATAGACACACTATGCAGGTTCACGCGAGCACACCCCGGTTTGTCAAGAATCAACGTGAATGCAGCCAAATTTGTGTTGAACAAACACACACACTACGCATTAAACGCTGGACACGAAGCGTTCTGGGTGCCCGCTCACAAAATAGTTGACACATTGTCGACCACCTGCGACATCTGCATTTTCCCCTAAAGTGCGTTACCACTATAAATGTGTAAATCATAAATACAGTAAAAAGTCATGTACTAATTATTGCAATAGTTTACAAAGGATGTGTGCCACCTCCCTAGAAGACAATGCCGATAGGTCTATGCAGGCACACTGGGCACAGCCTAGGGTGTACTATAGTGATCAATCACGTTCTAATCAGGGCTTCCAGTACCATCTGGTTTCCAGCGGTGCCCAATGCGGAAGCAACAACTTCGTTTAACGTAAACTTCTGCCGCAATACCTCGCGAACGTCGTCTGCGGCCCAGCATTCCTCCAGCAGACTAATAATCTGACCGAATTCGTATAAACCGTCCTGGCCGGTAACCTTCGTCAGGTCTTCTATATTTTGCTTATTATTATGTATCATTTCCACGTGGCCTTCGTTGATAAAAGGCTGTGCTCCCTGCCATGGCCTGATCCACACACCGTTGTCTGGGTTGTTCAGGAAGGACAATAATGAGTTGTCGAAGAATACCACGCGGTCCAACGGCCATCCAAAAATTGAAAGGTCTTTCCTGAGGTAATATTGCGGCACAGCCTCGTCACGATGGTGGTTGCCAATACCCAGGGAGCTCGCCCGCAGCCCGC
This sequence comes from Babesia ovis, assembly GCA_023705535.2. Lineage (NCBI taxonomy): Eukaryota > Apicomplexa > Aconoidasida > Piroplasmida > Babesiidae > Babesia > Babesia ovis. Next base: position 1,339,447 of record BLIY01000017.1, read on the forward strand.
AGAGCAACATCGGCGTCGAGCTGATTTCACAACTGTCACGGTAATACCGTACAGTAGGCTCAATCACCTCAAAATCGGGGTCTAGGGCGTGCAAAATCGCATTGGCATAGTGGCGCGTCCCCGCAGTGTAGAGTGCGACAGTGTATCGAGAAGGGTGTTGCTTGAGGTACCTGAAGAATTCAAGTACACCGGGACGTAAGGATACCTGCATTGTTGGATGCACAGTGAAACCAACAACTGCAGATGAAGTATCCGGTTCTTGTGGCGATGTACTGTTGCCTTCGTGCTCAACGATGTTAACCAGGTAGTCATGTTGTTCATCCGGCCGGTCATGCATATGGACCAGTGTCTCGTCAAGGTCCAGCACAACTAACAGTTTAGGATGGTCCAGAGGGTGTGATAACATTGAATCGATCATGGAAGTATCACGGAATCCTTGGCGAACGCACTTAAATACCGATGTTTTCTCGAGGTAATCCCGCAGACCCATGTAGCGGGTAGAGTGCGAACGGTTGTAACGAATGATCTGCGATGGGATAATCGTGGAATCGTTGATAGCTTCTCCAGAGATAAGAAGTCTCATTGAGGTGTTTTGTAGCTGTGGCGTGCAGTCGATGTACCGCGAAAGCAGACCTATCATGCATTCAGGCGAAATTGCAAGTGAATCCTGATCCCGCGTGACTAGATCATCTGAATAGTCGGAACTCTCTTCCAAATCATCCAGGTATACCGCGTCATTGTCTGATGTGGGCGTTAACGTCGACGCGTCGCACAAAGGCCCACAGATGGTGCTGTCGGTACGGGTGATGGTACCGTAGCTGTAGTGCAAATCAGCTTCAAATTTTGTGTTACCCGGAATCACGTGACAGCTGTAATCGACCTCCTTGTAGCCATCTGTAGGCATTACACCAGTGAAGGTGGATGAATTATCACACTGCAAATCGCCGTAAATTGAGTCCTCCTTAGACGGACATGGGTCGAACAGGTCATCATCAGATACCGTAGTGTCAGTTTCCACAGATATCAAGTAGGAGCTGTCATCACAGTCTAATGCGCATGGAGACAAAGCATCAACCTTGTCCATAAGTGACTTAGTCACATCCAGAGGACCCGCGGCACGGGGAACCCGGTCAGACGCGTAAAGCGACGCCCTAGTCATAGTAATGATATCCACGATAATAAATCCCTTATACACACCAAAATGCTTCTACCGATGGTACACACATCGGGTATACAAACCACAAAAACTCAAATCAAAAATAACACGCGTGCCTAACATCCGAATAAAATACAGTCTCTTTGGGGATCGTGTACACTTGGTTGTAGAATATAACGAGATACACCAAGAAGTCGGCGTTAGAGATGAAAAGTTGGCGGAGAATTGCGCGATGAAAACGGCTTGATCTGAAACTCACCCAGCGACTCAAATAGATGTTTTGCAACACGCACAGAGTTTACAGGCACGCTGTGTACCAAAAGGTGGATGCCGTGCGTCAGTAGAAGGGAGTAGTAGTAGATAGACACACCTTGATTTCAGATGTGCCCGGTGAGGGACAAATACAGACTAAATGTGTGAGTACGAGCGTTCGAAGGGGGCGTGATCGGTCAATGTGTGATGCACATTGAACTCAAAAACACACGCTAAGCACACAATTGTGTGCCTGAAGAGTCCCGAGTGTCAAAGAAACTTAAAAGTGGCTTTGATGCCCAAGGCAGGATTGAGGCGGACGCGGGTGCAGGTCCACACATCAACAACCCGTGAGCCGTAGGCCCGGAATAAACATCGATATATGCTATAGATATTATAACTAGATAGTGTACCGCAGGGCATACGCGATGTGGTATGGAAGATTTGTCAGTGAGGGTGAAGGTTTACATCATGGGTACTGGTGTTACTAACATTGTTATTATAAACAGCTGTCTACAGCTTTATAAAGATTGCTTTTATGTTATACTGTATACAGGTATCTGTTGTTGATGACGTAAAACCGTGTTTACAACTTGATTATGATATTGCTATTATAGTATGCTCTACATTGTTGTTGAACATGATGCCTTTATCAATATAATGTGCCCTTGGATCCCTCTAGATTGTCACTGCCCTGATGATGTTTACATTATCGAGAAGTATAAGTAGATTCCAGAAGTAGTTCCGCATTGGAGCTTCAGCAGTATATGCATTTATAAGAATGTCGTTGTTGAGGTACAAGTGATGATACAGATCACAACGGACTCACTATGGTTAATCCGAGGTTTACAGCCGATTACAGAGTGTACCTAGTTGATGTGTAGACGGCATAACATCCACACTGTTTGAGTAGCACATAAAAAACTGAAGTAATTGATAATACAGTTCGTAGTATACAATATATAATATGCAATACAAATGAACTTTGAGAGCAGTAGGTGATGTAAAATGTTGTATTAGTTGTAACGCGACCGCTTTGGACTGGTGTGGTTGTACAATGGGGACATTGACTGATTCCACGACATAAATTATAAAAATGGAGGACATAAATACGGAAGAAAACACAGAGTTTAACGAAGAGTGGCTCTACTGCCTCAGGGCTAACGAGATTGGCGAAGCCGTGGAGCTGCTGAAGCAACGCCTGGTAACCGACTTAGATGTTGTAGATAATAATGGAAATGGCGCTCTACACTACTGCTGCGCCAATAATTTGCCAGAAGCTATCGTCTTTTTGCTGGAAGAATGTAAAGTGGATTATTGCCGACGGAACCACAGCGGTAACACCCCGCTCCAATGGGCGGTACAAACAAATAGCCTAGATGCAGTGAAAGAAATACTACGCCATGACTATGTAGTGCACAAAGCAGAATATGAGTCACAGGAAGTTTCAACGTATTATGCCAATATGGAGGGCACAACACTGCGGGATGAATATAAGCTGGATGAAGAAACTAAACGGCACTATAACATTATGGATTATCCCGATAAGTATTCCGATAACAATATAGTGAGTATCGTGGAGACTAATGATTTCGGAAAGAGTGCATTAAATGACGCTTTCAATGCTAAGGACCAGAATATACTAGTGGCAATACTGGAGCATCCCGCAGCAGCGGTACTGGATAAACCTGCTGAGGTGGATAACGAAATGCCCTTAGAGAGGGTAATGGTCAATGGAATCAATGGTGTAATTCATTCATTTAGGTTTGGGAAGATGTTGCATGACGTTAGAGCCAGAGAGTTGGAAATAAAGCATGATGAAGTGCTGAACGAGAAGAATGCTGAACTGGATCACAGTGGCGAAGTTATTTGGGAGACAGATTTGATAGCATCGCAGTGGCTTTCTGCTTTGGCTAGAGGGGGCAAATTCCAAGGTAAAAAGGTGCTGCAGTTGGGATCGGGTTGTGGATTATCTGCTATAACAATGTATGTGACGGCTACAGAATGTGATGGAAGGCCGCAATCACTGATGCTGACGGATGTGTGTAATACCACTATGGCAAACCTCAGGTATAACGTGGAGCTGAACAAACTGCAAGGTGTTGATATACAACCATTGGACTGGACTAAGGAATCTACATGGCCGAAGGACCAAAGTGGTAATCTACAAAGTTTCGATATTGTCATTGGCAGTGACCTGGTATATGACTCCCACCTGGTACAACCTCTGTGTAACGTCATCATGCATTTGATGGATCAAACTGAGGGCGAGCTTTTGTATGTCTACAGAGAAGCTAGGGATGGATCCAATATTGTTCCAGATTCGTAAGTTTTATATGTTGGATATATGGTATATTTTTTGGAAATTATTCTATTTATGTGTAATTGTTGATGTTATCACAACTAGTGCAAGTGTACCCCTTACTGAATATATATTGATTGTGTTATTGTAACATTAAAATTTACACGTATGAACACTGTGAATCTACATGTATCTCAAATTTGTCTAAGCTTATATAATCTTTGTATTTACACACCCGCAGGCTCCGGAAACTAGGCCTAACTGTAGAAACAAGGAAGGCTCCTAAAGAGTACCAACATAACCCTCTGAAAGGAGGAAATAAAAAGGTGTTGGATGCGTTCTTCCCGGATTTGGCGGCAGATGATTACACCATACTACACGCGCACAGGAAGTAGACACACACTGACACAATTTGGTAGTATAAGTCAGAAATGACATTTTATATCGCATATTAACAGTAATGGCCACAAACATATCCATGTAAATGAACGATGTTTGAAAATTTTGTGAATCTAGTAGCCGGAGTTGGCCAGGCCACCAATGAAGGAAATAAAGCGGAGGCTGCACATAGGTCAACAGGGCATGGTGACCGCCGTCGCCGTGAACGTAGTGATCACAGAAATGCTACAGATGCTAGAATGGATGAAGAAATCGAAACCAAGATTAATGATATGTTACACATCGCAAAGACTGAAGAACGAGTATCACGCTATTTAGAGCGGATGCAAAAGGATCATACGAGCGGCAAGTTCCAACGTATCGATACAGAAGCCACACAGGATCAAAAGAACACTTCATGGGAGCACCTGCACAAATCACAGGCACACAATAGACATGTATACTTTGGAGGAGCACCGCTGGGTAACTGTATAGAAATCCTTAACCTCAAACGTCGTGAAGCACTGCTGCGTAAGGAGACAGTACATATGGCAAAGCAATTACATAAACGCGATGTAGAAATTGAGGCGCTCCTGGAAAGGCAAAATACAGATTTCCAGAAATTCGAGATGGCCCTGGGAAAGGCCGTGTCATTAGGTGGTGGTTGTGCACGTTTGGCTGAAATCCTAACAAACCATTGCACCAAGATGAAACGCTATTTCTTCAAGAGAGTGAGACGTAGACAGGTTAACTACCTCCAGTCGACTATTGAAGCACAGGCCGAGTTAATCAGGCAGAAACATAAGTTGGCCATAATGGTCATCACAAGACTGAGCAGTAATATGTTAAGCACACCATTAAAGGATGCACTGATACACTGGAGGACAGCTCGCATAGTGACACCAAAGCTGAACTTGCCGCTCAAAGGGAAGAAGGTTGTGCCCACTAAACGTGTTGGGTCATTCAAGGGACAAATTACAGGCGATCATAGGAAATGGAAGCCAGATACGGAGAAACTAGATGACAATTTTGTAAGTGCGATTTAGGTTTCGTGTTTTATACGTTCACAGGCATCCGTTGAGGAGTCACTGCTATCGAGGTTGGAAAACCTAGTGGCAGAAGAAATGCAAATGCTAACGACATCTAGCTTGGTGCAACCCTAAGGCAGGGTCAATGCTTCCTGCATGACTGCTGCAATTTGTGAACGCGACTTGCATCCGTGCAAGTGTTGTTTTAGGTAAGCATGGGCTTTGGGATCCATGGGTTCCAAAAGGAAGTGCATTTCACCACGATCGTCACCAACACGTAATCTGGTTGTTGTATCCCCTAGTGTATATTCGTACACAATGTAGTCAGGACCCTCTTCGATGACCTTAAGCGGGCTGGTCTCCATCGCTGACAAGAGTCGTGTTGCCTCAATGGATCTACAACATATAGATTGCATTGTTTTTTTAGATACCTTTGATGTGCTGTTTCGTCGTCCACATATGCTGACGAATGACCAGTATTGTGGTTGCTAGACTTGGAAGCAGTCCTTAACTGTCGGATGCGGGCTAGTGCAGCTGCGATATTAGTATCTAGATGGTCCAGATTGCTTGCATTATCCAAAAGAGTTGCATCCAATTCTTTTTGCCGTGCAATTAGGTGGTTGCGTAACGAGTTCTGTTGAACAACCAATGAATTCCGGTGCTCAGGATCACCATTGATGAAGGCATGGCTACTTTCGGCTAGTTGGGCAACTCCTTCAAGAAACATAACTGCGTCACATGCCTCTTGTTGGAGTTCCACTATGGCAGCGGCAACCTCGGCGTCGATTGAGTTTCTTCCATCTTCATCAAGTGAAGAATCCAGAGCCTAACAAAGATTTATTAACAGTAATGTAACTAGATATTAGCACAATAGGATAGGAATATCCTAGTTGTTATGTATTCACAATGTGCATGGTAATACTATGCAGTTGATCGGCATTATTGGTGGAATTATCAAGATATCACCTTCTATACGGAACATGGTTACTAAAGATCTAACATTAACAGAAGGATAACATACACCAAATAACATGTAAATACGTTCAACAATACTAGTGATGTATTAGATAAACGATTAGATGAGATATTATCCTAACATAAATAAGAGCACATACACGGAAAAAACACTATTCAGACATAACAGTTCCATTACATACCTTTAGGAAACGCGATTCATTATCGTTGCTACAAGGTTGTAAAAATGCCAATATGTTGTCCAGTTCGTTCACCAGTGCCCTGAAGGATGCTTAAATTCAGTATCACAAACATCACACCTGTAGGTCGATACTAAGCCCGTTGTATCACCAGCGTCGGTGTCTGAAAGGAATTAGTCACTCGTAATGGACGATTGAGAAACCATGACGCGTCAGTTATACCCACCTATAGACTGTAACAAAACCGAGAGACGCTCTCGAGTCTGTCGCAACGCGGGAATGCAACCCCCTTGACCCATCATGAAGAGTGCATATTGCCCGCGATGATTTAACCTTTAGACAATTTAAAGACGGTATTAACAGTCGTTAAATTAAGTACATTAAATATATAGGAAACCTTCGGTAATTATACACATAAAAGAGGAACATCCTAGGATATATTGACTGGGGCAACGAGCGCAAAGGAGCAGCCCGTTTATTTCATGTCAAGTACATTATCGAAGTTTATAAGATATCCACTGTTGAAATTTACCAAGATGGCAGCTCTTACAACTGGAACGCCAACACAGGCGTTAGTAAAGGCTGCATTTGAGAAATCCAAGATTATGGAAACAAAACAACCGCGATATGAACGTATTGGTTATTTGTTATCGTCCCTCATGAAGGGCCAGAAACGTGAGTCTATTTCCGCGCACCTCACGAAGCTCTATGGTCCAACCAAGTTGGGAGATGCTGGCGATGTACATGATGGGATGCGTCCGATCCCATTTGCACAGTTTGATGAAATTAGAAAAGCTGGTAAAGGCTCTGTACCAGTGTTGGCAGTTGCCGGGTGGTGTAAAACTGTTCGTATGCAAAATGCCGGTAAACTAGGATTCGTGATTCTCAACGACGGTAGCTGCAAGGCTGATTTGCAAATTGTAGTACACGAAGGTGCTAACGGTTACCAGGCTGTTGACAAGTGCACTGCTGGCACCACGATAGCCATACGCGGAACTCTAGTGGAAAGACCGCCCAAGCCTGGTACCGTCGAGGGAAAGGAACAAGAGGAAACCCTGGAGGAAGTTGCCGGTAGATATGAGGTACATGTTGGTGCCTTAGAAGGACATCAGCTAGAGGTAATTGGAGAAAACTTTGATGCTGCAAAGTACCCAATTGCCAAGAAGTTTATCACGCATGAGTTCCTACGTGAGGTTGCTCACCTGAGGCCCAGGAGCTACTTTATCAGCGCCGTGATGCGCGTCAGGAGTGCCTTAGCCATGGCGACTCATTTGTACTTCCAGAGATTGGGGTGTATCTATTTGAGTACTCCGTTGATTACCACTACGGATTGTGAAGGAGCTGGAGAACTGTTCCAGGTCACCACGATGTTTGATGACTGCAAGACTTTGGGTGATTTGGCCAAAAAGGCGGTTGCTCATGGTGACTCGAAGAAGGCTAAAACAATAGAAGAGATGGAGATAGATTACAAAAAGGATTTCTTTAAACGTAAAGCATATCTCACTTGCAGTGGGCAGTTGTCGGCGGAGAACTACACCTGTTCAATGGGAAAGGTGTACACTTTCGGCCCTGCGTTCCGTGCTGAGAACAGTCATACTTCCAGGCATCTAGCAGAATTCTGGATGGTGGAACCAGAAATTGACTTCTGTGATCTACCTAAAAACATGGATATTGCCGAAGAGTATGTTCAATTCTGCATCAAGTATGCCTTGGAACATTGCCTGGATGACCTGACGTACCTCGAAAGCATTGGAGAAAAAGGACTCGTTGCAAACTTGCGTTCTTTCGCCAGTGAGAAGTTTGTTCGCATTACGTACACTGATGTCATCGACATCTTGATGCAGCACGAAGCCGATTTCCAGGCTGGTCGTGTTGAGGTAGATAAGGACCAAACCAAGAGGGAAGATGGTGTTGAGCCAAGGAAGACGGCTTTTGAGAACCATGTAGAATGGGGTATCGATCTATCAAGTGAGCATGAACGCTTCATAGCGGAGGCTGTGTTCAAGAAACCCACCATTATCTACAACTATCCTGCGAAGATAAAGGCGTTTTACATGCGCAGAAATGATGATGGAAAGACCTGTGCCGCAATGGACGTCATAGTTCCACGCTTCGGTGAACTTGTTGGTGGATCACAGCGTGAAGAGAGGCGTGATGTGCTAGAAGCTTCCATCAGGGAAAACGGTCTGAATATGGAAGACTATACATGGTACATGGATTTGCGCACCTATGGATCAATTCCTCACTCTGGATTCGGTCTGGGATTCGAGAGACTGGTCATGTTGGTCACTGGTGTCTCCAACATAAGGGATGTCATCCCCTTCCCAAGGTATGTCGGCAAGGCCGATTTCTAATCAATATAAATAAACTATGCTACTTACGTAATTCATTTGGCTTTTAGTTTAATATCATTTGTAGTCTAGTCAACTGTATTTGTTTATTAAATTGCTGGGTGACCTTCGAATACATTGGTATGATCATATGTACCTTTTCTCGTGACGTACAGTCAGAAATACTGTAAATTAGAACATTATTAAAATTGTATTTTGAATAAAAGCAGATGATAGTGTTACTAATAACTTAGACAAAACTGAATACAACTTTAGTTTTGATAGTTGGTTGAGAAGGCAACAGTTTATTGTGAATCATTAATGGATATCTATAGAGGATTCTCTTATGGAAGATGATGTTTTTGGCGTTTGTTGTAAGCCAACTGTGATAATGTTGCGCTATAAAACAATAATTAATAGACAGTATCGTGGAATATCCGGACCTGTGATAATAAGCTTATTTGTAATATACATTCGCCGTCTACATTTCTAGATAAGCCATTTTATGTGTTAATAGGTGAAGCATCTGTTGATTCGTTGGTTGTTGACTATAAATTTAACTGGTGTATTGTCGACCTATATGTTTTGAAAATAGTGTAAGCGAGGGCAGTGAAGGTTGATAAATTCTTTATATGAATGGAATATGATATAGAATGTGTTTAAATGAAAACCTGTCATATCCTTATGGCAATTTGCTATGGTTATCTCTCCATGGAGGGAATACGAATGCCCGAACCAGTGTGAATAGATTTGAAGTTCCATAATGTCATGTTTTTATACCGAACATAAATTGGATGGTAGTTGTTGAATATTTACTGCAAAATTCGTATGAGTTTTGCATTTTTGTAGGTAAAATTTGGAGATCTTTGGAAATTGACATTCTAAGGGGCGAAATGATATGGCTCAAATCATCCTTTAGAATTCAAATGTCGGATAATTATTCTAAATATATATTGTTTTATAGTATTTTGTATTCGAAAGACGGGGAAAAATCTACCAATGTTTCCAACGCTGTAGTGCACTGTCTAGTGTAGCAGGAGGAGTCTTCCATGTGAATGCCAATTTGTCGGTGATAACTGCTGAATGATCTACTATTTTATGATTAAGTTTTGTAAACAAATATACTTGCCCGCTGTAGGGCGTGTTCTAACTGTTAGTATTAATGGGAAGGGGTCTCTACCATATAATTTATGACGAGATATTATAATCCTAAAGATTCCTTCCATTACCCGTTTGCTAATAGAGAATAAGGACTATCTCCCTTGTAAGATTGAATCCATTCCATATAAACAATGGATATAGACCTCTAACACTTGTCTGGTTGTAAATTATAATTTATCGCGAAAATGAGCGATAACAGTGGAAAGGCACAATTTGAATATACCATTTTTGGCAAGCTAATCTATCACCTCGTGGCTTTCCTCGAGGGCTACGATCTACAGGTGGTATCCGTTTGTATGAGAGCCTTTGAGATGTCCTTGAAGTTCTCACCATCAAAGCTGTCAACTATGGTCACAGTGGATTCAATGGGACTGCTAGGTGGAGCCGTGATTTGGGGCACACTGGCTGATATTTTCCAGTGTCAGTTCCTGGTTGCCGGCGCTGCTATGCTCACGGGTATCGCAAACATCTTGCTGGCGAGTGCTTCTGACTATAAAACGGTAGGTGCTAATGTTGATAGCTATATCTTGTTCTAGGTTCTAGTGCTCCGATTCATTCACGGATTTGGTGTGGGAGCTGTAAATCCCGTGCAACCTAAAATTGTTAGCTCGTCCGTACCGACAAATAACCATCCATTGAGTTATGGACTTCTGTTAGCCATGAGCTGTACTGGTCGTGTATTTAGCGCTATTTTGACGACATTGGCTGCTTCCAAGATTTGGTATGGCCACAACGGGTGGCGTATCTGCTATATTGTACTCGGATACATATGGATTTTTATGGGATCGGTAGCTTTAGTTGGTATGAAAGCGAGTGTAGCTGATAAAAACGGAAGTGGTGGTCAATGGGATAATTTGGGCAAAGCTTTCAGGAAGCTAACAATGTACATTATCATATTGGTGTTTTTTGTAAGTGATGCGCCTTTCTGTGCTTTCACCTATATGGTCATGTATCTACAATATTTGGGCGTGTCTGATATTATGGCTGGTGTGGCTGTTGCAGTAACACTTATTGGGATCGCGGTAGGTGCTGGAGGTGGAGGGCGAATAATCTCTCTTGTTGGTGAAAAATATGACAACTATGGTCTACTAGCATCGGGCGTGGTATGTCTAATTATCAGATTTGGCGCCTGTGCATTCTTATTCTTGGGACCAGCCCCCAAGGGTAAATTACTTTGGTACCATTTTTTGGTTTATTTCACAATCGGTGCTACTATGGTTACCCTAGGAAGTGTAGACAGGACGATTTTGAGCAATATTGTTCACAAAGATATACAGGCCACTGCAGCAGCTGTTGTTCGTTCTGTCGCAGGTATTGCAAGCAGTGTGGTGCTTTACCCTCTTGCCGGACGTTTAGCTGAGAAGGTTTTCAAATATACCCCGTCGTCAGAGGCGTTGGATAAAATGACCGATGTAGTTAAGAAGAAAAATGCCGACGCATTAAGGAAAACCATGATGTACATTATGCTCATTGGTACGGCTATAAATGCTGCGCTGTATTTATTAGCGATGATTAAGTGTAAAGAGGATAAGGAAAATGGAACGGGCGCGAGTGGATCATCGTAAGTTTCGTTTTGTGTTTTAACAATATATAGAAGTAGTTCATAAGACCTTACAGAAATTAGTAGGAAGTAATGGGAGGAATAATAGCAGCCATAATCAAGTTGAGGATCTATAACAAGTCGTTCATCATTCACAGGAATATCTGTTTAAATTGATAGCATGTGGAAATCGACACGTTTTACCTTCTGATCGCTACAAAATATATAACATCAAAAATGATGTGCTACTGATAACATTAAAAGTTGTGGTATAGGAGACACTAAATATCCTTGATAGATCCTGCTGTATATTTGAAATTTACAGTCTCTGCTCTGTGCCTCCTATACCAGATATTCAAGGTTGTGCGATACAGATTACACCGATAGCATGGTGGAACGTGTACTATAATATCGGTTACCAAACAATTCATGTAATGAATCCATGTAATTTCCTTCTTAATAAAATTAACTGTCATTCATTATATCAGGCGTTGGCATCTAATTGACGGTAGAATAGTGGTAGAAAGTACTATAAAATTTTTGTTTACTCTCATAAGCGCTGGGTACTTCAGCACAGGATATGGGGTATACATGCACAGAAACTTTGTTACCATTCAACATTAGTTATAATTACTCAGCAATCATCCATGAAAAAATGCTGAGATGTGAACACTGAACCCATCGATGTATAGTGCTATATTAAGTATCATTATCCCTGTTTGAACCAAAATAATAGAACAACATTTTCTACTACGAAATCATCATTCTGAAAACGTTCATGTTAAATAGGATACCGTGTGAAATAGAATTTAGATATTGCATAATAAGAAATTGAACAACATAACTCTCTATTTTATAGTATATATAATGGCTGTACCTAAGTACAATTTGTTGTTTTCAATATCGGAAGGTGTCCAAAAAATGTTGCTATTTGATTTTCTGACAGATCTTTTCATCATTAATTGTCTGTCGCAATTGTCCCATATATAGTAGAAGACTTCTGAAGGAACTATCCGGCATACTGAAGCGTAATAATGCACCATATCATATTTTTTAATATCATATTAACATACACCTTGTCATGGTCCGCAGACAGCTACGTATCACAGGGGGAAATGTATCAACTGAAAGTCAAACTCTTTGTTACGTAGGTCGAAACACTATTAGAAAAAACTATCAGTCGTGCTATTCATCATCTACAAGACGAGATTTATTCTACCATCAACACAAACACCTATATAGCTTATAAAAGTCCTGGCAATATTACCTTGGTATCTATATCAAAAGACCTCTACACTTGATCATCTATCAATGGGCTACTACAACAGTAATCGGTGGTGACTGAATGGATACCAAATAGAATCATTTAGACAGGCCTCCATATAAAACGTCTTTCATCGGTACTGTGCCTGATTACAACTCATAAAATTTTTTCGTATTGTTTCTTCGATGTTCTCAATTCACGCAACATAGTATCTTGAATCGCACAATCATTAAATCCTTGTAATTATTGTCATTATTGATGCACATAACCTTTTACTAACTTGCGGAGTACTGTTGGAAGAAATTCAGCTTCTTCTAACATAATTATCTATTTTTAAATATAAAGTAATAATACATCGAAAAATGCCTTCATTAGCGGAACTGTTAATAATGACATTAATATCGATGCGAATATTTATCATGTGGAGACATAAGCTAAAGATATAAATAGCGTTGACAGAAGAAATATTCACAGAAGACATTGGTGTATCCACAAGATAGACAGTGTCATACTAGATTAAACATGATCGATTACTGCTATAATCGTTCCGCCAATCTGCTTGCATACTACGTCGAATTTTACAACGCTTTGATGTATATAATTAACGTTATTGAGGACTATTTTACCTGTACCATTAAAGTATCTTTTTTTATATGAATACACTTTAGTACCATTATATATATAGTTTTATATATGATGAGAACTATTTACAAAAGTGTTTTATTGGTCTTAAAAGTAAAAATGAGCGTTTCCGATATCCGAATTAGGGTCGTTAATGATGGCAACCATATGTCGACTTCGGTCATATAGTAGCTTATTAAAGTATTAATAAAACTATTATTGGCATTTATAACTATATGTGCTGTTCAAATACAGATGTAGAACTTTAGCAATTGAGGGATATATTTGCTAATTACGGGTTATTGTCACCACCCTATAATCCGCGTTAAACATTCGATTGTAAAAATGAATTTTGAGTATTGAGGTAAAAGATAATTATAATTGCCTTCATAGGTTAGTTATATTATTAAGACCATGTTATATGTGTTATTCGTTTTTGACTTCGTTGTATAACACATTAATTTATGGTTCTCTGGTTTCCACCAATAGACATATCAGTGTAATTCACATGTATATTCACTACGTGCCGGCTTGTTTATAGTGCCTTATAATGCACCTAATACATTATTATGCACTGAATCGTTACAATATGAAATGTTATCTTTATCCATTAGCACTTGTCATTAATTACCAAGAGTGAATGCTAAACATATAAGTTCTGTTAAATTACACCACGGCAAAAGTTGGTGTAATCGATATTATAGTACATGTTCCACCACGGTATCGCCCTAATCTGTATCACAGAACCTAGAATAACTCGTATGAAAGACCTACAAGGTGTTCGTTTCTCAGGCAGAGCGACATCTATCATGTACATTTCATCCATGATATACTACAACATTTATTAATCTCAGTAGTACACCATTTTCGACGTTATGTTTATTGTAGCGATCGGAAGGTATATGATGTCCATTTCCACATTTCAACGAGTTATACAGAAATACCTATGGTGAATGACTCGTTATAGAATTACATCACGAACAAATCTTGTTTTATTCCTCCTATAGCTTCCTACTAATTTCTGTCAGGCCTTATGAGGTACTTCTATATATTGTTAATATCGTAAGCTAAACTTACCCATTATTATTTGCTTTGTTACCACTATAAGTAATCATAGCGGCTAAATACAGTGCAGCGTTAACCGCCGTGCCAATGAGCATAATGTACATCATGGTTTTCCTTAATGCGTCAGCATTCGTCTTTTTTACAGCCTCGTCCACATTTTCCAATGCTTCAGAGGATGGGGTATATTTGAAAACCTTCTCAGCCAGATACCCAGCCAGTGGGTAGAGGGTCAGACTGCTTGCAATCCCTGCGACAGAACGAACAACAGCCGCTGCTGTGGCCTGCACCTCTTTTTCAAGGATACACGTTAAAATTGACCTGTCTACACTGCCTATGGTGACCAATGTAGCAGCGATGGTGAAATAGACCAAAAAATGGTACCAAAGTAATTTACCCTTGGGAGCTGGTCCCAAAAATAAGAATGCACAGGCGCCAAATCTGATAATTAGACATACGACACCCGATCCCAACAAACCGTAATCCTTATACTCTTCGCCAACAACCTTGATTATTTGACCCCCCCCCCTGCAGCGCCGACGGCGGTACCAATCAGGGTTACCACGAGTGCCACACCTGCCATCATATCTGACACACCTAAATATTGCAGATACATGACCATATAGGTGAAGGCACAAAATGGGGCATCGCTGATGAATACTACCAATGTGATTATGTACATTGTGGCTTTCTTGAAAGCTTCACCTAACTTATCCCAATGAAAAGTATTCCCCGACCCATTACTAGCTCCACCAGCTCCATCACCCTTGTTAGCCTTCATTCCAACTAAAGCTACCGATCCCATAAAAATCCATATGTATCCGAGTACAATATAGCAGATACGCCACCCGTTGTGGCCATACCAAATCTTGGAAGCAGCTAATGTGGTTAGAATAGCGCTAAAAATGCGGCCTATACAATTCATGGTCAACAATAGTCCATAACATAACGGATGATTCTTTTCCTCCTCAGATGAACTAATAATTTTCGGTTGAACGGGATTGACAGCTCCTACACCGAAGCCATGGAAAAGTCTGAGAGCTAGAACCTACAAAAGGATATAACCAGTGACACCATCACCTACCGTTTTATAGTCAGAGGCACTCGCCAACAAGATATTCGCTATACCGGTCAACATAGCAGCGCCAGCAACCAGGAACTGACACTGGAAAATATCAGCCAGTGTGCCCCAAACCAGTGCGCCACCTAACAGTCCCATGGAATCCACCGTGACCATAGTTGACAGCTTTGATGGTGAGAACTTTAGGGACATCTCAAAGGCTCTCATACAAACAGATACCACCTGCAGATCGTAGCCTTCCAGGAAAGCCACGAGGTGATAGATTAGCCTGCCATAGAAGGGATAGGTATATGGCGGGGTTGGTGCCTTACTTGCCATTTTCGCGATAAATTATAATTTACAACCAGACAAATGTTAGAGGTCTATATCCATCGTTGATATGGAATGGACTCAATCTCACGAGGGGTGGTAGTCCTTATTCTCTATTAGCAAACGGGTAATGGAAGGAATCCACAGGATTTATATATCTCGTCATAAGATATATGGTAGCCACCCCTTCCCATTAATACTAACAGTAAGAACACGCTCTAGAATAGCCATATATTAAATGTCTTTACACTGAATAGTAAAATAACAGATAATTCGTCAGTAATTACCAATTTATTGACATCCACGGAAAGATGTCACTTATAAGAAAATTCGGTGCACTAATGTGATGAAATCGTTTACCGACTGTGACACCTATATTTACTATGGCATGTTTTGACATCTAGCGAATGTAGACAGAACCAAGATTAGATTCCGGTGAGGCTACCTGATCTTGGCCAGCATAAAGTGGCAATTTGTTGTAGATACAGTGGACTTCCTAGGCCATAAATATAATTAAATTCGTTTTTAGGGGTCATACGTGTGGGGATATATCCCATTGTTTTTGGGTTACCTAGCGCCGTTATACGATTCATTTCATGACCATGATTACTCCATTCATAATTAGCATTACATTATGCTAAATGATGTGAAATTGCAGTCAAATGAACATCTGTATATGATAGTGGTATACCAGTGTATGAATTTTTTTGGATGATTGCATAATCTATTGTTGTCTCAATAGTATTGTACATATAACCGCATCGAGATTTGCTCTATAACACAGACTCATCAAGAAAGATTTCAGTACATCAATTTTAACTTTATAGACGCGAAAAGTGTTATCTGTGTATCTATTACAATTTTAAATTTTATAATGTGCTAAGTCTAGCACCTACGCAAATAATCCGTCATCATGCCATCGATATCCATGAATTTCGATATGCCGTTGGTCACAGGAATGGCGGATCTTTATTTATTTACAGTATGACAATACAAAAGTCAACCTATATAAAATGAATTTGAGATATCTCGTATGATTACACATTCTGCAGAAGTGTGACCACATACCAATCTAATTCATATCGTTGTTTAAATACAAATAATATCAACTGTTATATAATTGACAGCATTGTGGAGAACTCTGATTTCACATAACATCAACTCTCCCACTTCCTAGCTTAGGGAGTATTGTGTCAACAAACGACACTGTAAGAATATAAGTCATGTGACTAATGCTCAACAATCATAGAAATATCAGTTCTATCGAGTGGTATATATATGCAACGCTCATTTTCCTAAAATAAATTAAAACATATAGTGATCAGTGGCATCCATTTTCAGCTAATGAACCACCGCGTTAATATTCATGTCATAGTACTCTATTATTAACCTCAGGATAATACTATGTTCAATGTTAAACGCTATCTAAAACAAAAAAGTCTCATTCTGAACAGATATATGGATTCGTGGTAGAGGTTGCGCATCATAAATTTCCTCGCTAGTGACGGCATCAATATATTTCCCAATTATATGGGAATTTATGATTCAACATTTATGGAATCTGTTATAGATTAATTTATAATCCAACTTTTATGAAATCTAGATCACCTTAGAATAAAATGGTAGTTACTTATAAAATACCTCTTATTATTGTATTCATACTCGTATATCTATGCACTAGTTTGATGCAGTGTATGGATGTAGATATGAGCATGACAGATTTCCCCAATGATTTTAATGTGTTCCACGGTTCTTTCAAGGACAATGGAATATATCGATTAGTACAGACTAAAGCTTCACAGGTAAAAATGGTCACATATGGTAATAGCATCATTGAGTCGTTGGCATCCATGGGTCATTATATAATAGACATCTATGTGGAGGAGTATAAACGAGGTGACATGATTATTATCGGTGTGACACGTGCTTGTTTCAGACCCCGTCATTTTGCTAAGAGAAGCGTTTACAAGAAGATCTCTAACCAGTTCATCCCTATAACTCCAAGGGAAAAGGCTGAATTTATTGGAGGGCATATTTCAATAACCCTGGATTGGACTTCTACAAAACACCACCCTTTATTGAGTACTGCATTGGTTAATGTTTACTGTAAAGGTCTGGTATGGCATTGCATCGCAAATACGCCCAGGGGCCGTCGATCCGCCATGTTACATTCAATATTCCATGATGATGAATTTGAGATATCACCAATTCTTAACATAGATCAGACGGATAATGGGTGTCATCCGCCATCCATGCTCATCGCCAGGATTTCACGGTTATATATATCACCTGAAAAGGGTAGTATAGTGATATGTATTGACGGAAAATTGGACGATGAGTACAAACTAATTCTACCGCCAACGGACGATGGTATATTCCAACCTAAAAATATATTTCAACACGTCAATGGTATTAACGGACCACTTGTACGAACTGAATGTAAAAATGACAACAAGTTACATATTGATATTTCAACGTTAAATACTGAAAACGCCGATATTGTGATTCTTGCTAACTTGAAGAGAGGCGTTTGGCTTTACACACAATATAGCATACTTCCATATCGTTATTCGACAAATACTTTCGTGGTTGTGGAAAACAGAACGAATAATGTGATATACCAAGTCCCTGATAATAATACGGTAGTCACACATGTTGACGTATTTAACCATATACATAAGGACTGGCAGTACGTTGTTGTGAACACATTAAGGTGGAATTTGGGTATGTACACCGAGGCGAAGGTCATATATAAGCGCGTATATGATGATAATCAAAACGGCGTTGCCTACTATGATGTCAGCAATTTTTGTACGGGTCCGTACCATCTCATGCTGAGTAGTATCAATACGAAACCACAAGGCGATATTGATATCCACACCATAGAGGATAACATCTACAGGGCTTATGTGGAATAAATTTGGTCCACCTTGGGTTATATTTCACAAGTACATACTGTTGTTTCCCTACCGGTGATGAGGGTCATTACAGCTTATCAAGATTCGTACTATCATCAAGGTGAATTGAATCATATGATACAACATTTTGGTCTCTACACATCCTAAAGATTGGTTAATTATGCTTTTGCAATTAAGCTGCAGATTCTGTTACGTATCACGTGTTTGACTTCCGCTTTGCACCAACATGTAGGATGCATTTTGTTCACGTAGCGTATGGAAACTTTGTTTACGCTGTAAGTATTACAGGTTGTTTCCTCGTAGGTCCATAAACACCACTTATGTCTAGCAGACATTGGTAACGGAGCGCACGTGTGATCGTTTCCCGTGTAGCAACTGAATTACATGCCAAAATACGTTTCTCTACGACAAGTTTTTGCTTTTCAAGACGTGATGTAACAGTAAGAAACTGGTTGCTATGACGTCAAATATCGTGTATTTACTTAAACAAAAAACATTTCTAATTTTTAATAGACATTGACGCACATGAAACCATATAGGTTCTACAATTATTCGTAATTATATCGGTGTAATTATTTCCTGACTCAGGTTGCATGAAATTTCTCTGCGAGGTGCAATTGCATCACATCCCTATAATTAGTTCAGTAAAGTAATAAACATTACACGTGTAGTAACATTTCCTTTGTATTGTCATATCCACTGTTGTTTCCAAAATGTTGTTTCCAACCCCTCTGAAGCTTACAGCAACCATTGCTGCGTTACTATTATCGGCTAAACTTATCCATTCTCAGGGAGTTCTCCCTATTGATATTGTTGATATCCCCGATTATGTCAAAGTAACTGTAGGATCCTTTAGTAATGGAGGTGCTTATAGGATGCTATGGACTTCATCTGACAAGGTAAATGGTGTTAGACACGGTAGATCCGAAGTGAGCATTCCCAATTTTCCGAATGGTGGTATGAATGACGTTTTAATAGAAGAATATGTAAGGGACAATGTACTCATGCTATCAACAATGGTGCATCGACGGACTTATAATGCGTATGTCGAACAAAGATGTTACAAGAAAGCCCACTTACGCTTCAGGCTTGTTAACTGTGATTTGATTCAGAAGTTTATCGGAGGGCCCATTAATCTGCATACCGACGTGATGCATGATTTGACACATCCAGCCATGGTTTCAGCAAATCTAGGCCTTGATGATAATGCTGAACTTTGGTGGTTCTTCGGTAACACAGAACTGGACATACGCCTCACTTCGTTAAATCTATTATGGGCCAATTATCAGATTTTCCACATGATGCCTATTATAAACTTTGATGAGAGAAGCCGTTCCACTGATAATCCTCCAGCGCAATTAATTGGTTTAATTACCGCATTCCACCAATCAATCGATGGTGAGAAATTTATTGTTAAAATTGAGGAGACTGGAGATACAGAATATACAGTGAAGTTACCACAAATTGTGGACTCCATTCTCAAACCTTGTAACATATTGGACTATCCATTGAAGATTGGCGAAACAGAAGCAAAGGATCCAAAAGACCGCCCAATTTATATAACCATTGATATATCCAACAATGATGAAGTACACCAATATGTAATTGCTATCCTCAATTTAAGCAGGGGTGATTGGTTATACAGCCAGTACAGCATTTTACCAATACCTGATATTTCCGAGGTCGATGTACTTGTTTTTCACAAAGGGTTGGATCAGGAAATATATAGAATCGGTGATCAAGAGGTTATTACCCATGTAGAAGTATTTGAGAATACCCAGACCAACGACCGATATGTTGTGATACACCTCCGGGATTTATTGGCACCCAATGATCCAGAAGAAATTGAAATTTACAAATATTCATGGCGATACGAGCGTCCCATTTACGTCCGTATTCTCGACAGTCAGGTAGAGGAATATAAGAATCAGTTAAACAATATTCGGGTTCCTTAACCAGATGACTCATTTTTACTCCGTCTTTAAACCTTTCGCTTTGACGTTAAAATGAATTAAAGTGCTTAATAACAACCATACAATCCAACCTGTACTGTTTCGGCTTTATAACTGACATAAGCTCTAATATTACGTGACTCACACCCTATGGTGTTTACAAAGGTAGAATGATGAATTACAATTAGACCGATTTCACGAAAAATCATTGTGTATTCAGGATATAGTATAGGTTCCACTTCAGAGATTATAATTAAAATGAGTGTAGATTCCCATAAGGATTCTGCATAGTTTTGCTTTGTGCTAAGTGTCTTAGTTCATGTGATATTTCGTGATTTTCCTCTTTAATGTATCGTAACTACATTATCTATTTAACAGCATATCAAGCGGAACATAATTCGGACCCCGCATATACGGATTACCTTCACGGCACATCGCGATGTCATTAATATTTAACGCTGATACAATTTGATATCTGCAATATAATCTTGATATACACAACACAGAGTCGTTCTACATGTAATTAATTACAAATGAGCATCTCTTAATCTGTTCAAAATAGTGTCTACTTTTAAGATCTATGTAGCGTTTCAGGTCAAATGCTTGTTTTTTGATAGATATACATATTCAGTACACATATTTTTGTATACAATTATAAACACAGTCAGCACACAGTTCTTAGTATTAACTGTAATGACTTAAAATGGCGTTATGCTGTCTTTCAAGGATTGTACGTAAATGTGCTGTATCGACTTGTATGTGCGTCAAATCAGTGGCTGTAAAAATAGTACAGTGCCCGGCACGCCTCTGTCGTTGTTGTGTAAGATCATGACGGGCGAACGATGTTAATTGACTGCACATGAACCACGAATATATTAAGTAGCTTGGCGGAAGATTTTATAATGTATCATAGGCATCATCAACATGGATGGCATCTACATTGAACTTCGGTATTTTTCCAATTATGTTTACATATCTAGGTCATGTTAGACACTGAATGTATCATGTCTAGCTTGCAGTCAATGCCGACGACGGATATAAAATCAATGTGATCTACAAATGCGGCTGGAATCAAGTTGATGATGATGGAACACAAAAATAAAATTGACGATTTTCGACTCTGACGGTTATATATTAGACATGACGTTGAATGTTCGATGCAGTATCGTGAAACATAAAGAAAATAAAATTAAGCTTTACTTTTTCTACATATGGTTATTATGTATAAAATCTGGTTCATAATCAGAAATCATCTCGTTATCACATCCTTTGGTTATTATAACCTACATATATGGCCAAACGTTGTTACCGGTGCAACTAGTTTTAGTACTACTACTGTACATTTCACGTTGAGTGACTTATACGTTTTAATACTCTGATTAAGCAGAAAGACTATGTTTGTATAGATGTTAATTTTCACCAATTTTATAAGTATTATATCAATTCTGTATACGGCTAATGCATTAGTCAAAGCGATACAATCAGGTCATATAATAAACCTCTACAAATACGTGGTTAATCAGGAGGCATTGGTCTACGATTCCACAGCCCATTATCTAGAAGCATGAGACAATACACTAGTAACGGATCAATTTGGAGCTGTCCAACACATTGTGACACCTGCATAATGCGTCCGTAACGTATTAAAGATTCCTGAGTCCATGTAGACAGTGCCACGTTGAGGTCACAATTAATTGTTGTAGGTCATTTTTCAAATCTACCTTTTATATTTGATCCAGTAATGTGCATGTACCATTATACAATGGTTCAAAGTTTCCTGTAGTATTGGTGTCATTATATATGTTGCATCTGACAATACTATATGTTGTGAAATATTTCAGTAATAGACCGACGTCCACTATTTATACAATCTCATTATATACCAATCATATACTAACAATCGACATTAAGTAACATACGGACCTCAACGTTTCACACAATGGACTGTACTTCGCAGCCGAAGCTGGGTTCAATGTATACCTTATGCATGGCATTGTTGAGCATCCTGAACAAAACTGCATTAAATCTTAATGACCAAATATTTCCTGATTCTGTGGGTGTTGCGTATGGCACCTTTGGCAAAGATGGTCAATATAGGATGTTGCAAACAACGACAGAAACCGCTACTCGAGTTATGGATGGATACAAACTTCTTGTGGATATGAAACCTAAGAATAAAGAAGTCTCGGATGTATATGTTGAAGAATTTAAACTCTATAGGACGAAGTATATTTGTGTCACGTTTGATGGTCCGTCAGTTGAAAATGGTTTCCACAGAGTGTATATCCAAAAGCGTGGTAATGAGGTACTGTACAGAACCCGTGAACAAAAAATGGCATTCGTCAAGGGTCCAGTACGACTTGTTGTCGATATAAATCCAGGGTATTTGCACCCAGTGATTGACACTGAGGAAAAATCATTTGAGCATTCTACCTCACAATGGTATTACATTGGTAATAAGATACAAAATGATTCCAATCAGTCCAAGAGTCGTCTTTGGGCCGACGAAGGCGACTTTATCATGTCACCCATCCGGACAATCGACTCTGTAACGGCAAGACTGGATGGTGAGCCTACATTGATGATTGGGCACATAACACGTTTCGTGCAAAGCCGCGACGAAGGATCGATAATGATCCACGTACCAGGCAGGTCAATGAACGAGCATTTATTTTACATTCCCACCGTTAATAGGGGTATATTCGAGCCCAAATGTATGATTCCAGTTATTTGGACTAGTGACAGTGATAGGACTAGACGTCCAATTAATAGACCTTACAAAGTCGTCATCGACGTTTCCGGTAAAAGCTTCCCGTCACGTCATGTGGCCATACTTGCCAACTACATTAGGGGATCTTGGCTATACACCCAGCACGCCATTTTAAGTAGGAGGGATATGACTGACCTCAACATTAAGGTTAAGGATGATACGCTGAAGTTGACTATCTACAATGTAAGGCCAGACCAATTTGTGACTCACGTTGAGGTATTTAAGCATATTGACAATGACGATACCTACGTATACGTACACGCACAGAAGATTTCCTTATCAATATTACCAGAGGTTAGCATTTATAAGCTCCAAGAACTCGACAACCGTCCCGCCTATGTGGAGTTGGACGAAATTGGGAAGCGGGCCGCTGAGAGGATTTTCACAAACATTGAATGTGATTTATGTAAAGTGTATTATAACCGCTACCGTTAAACTGGGATGCACATTGTGCAGTTTGCAACACATTGCTACTTCATAAACCCACAGACATCATGCTTAACGTATTTTGTAACCATTCTATTTTTTAACGCAAGAATATCTTCTATTCCCATCTTTCTATTTATAAAGCTATATTTGTAATAATTCCATATCGTCATCCACTCCGAAAACAATCAAGTTATACTCACCTTTGGAGTGCAATAGTCTGGGAATCCGAGGTACAAAGATACCTCTGGGATTCACGTTTTCATTACTATGGTAACGCCATGTCAAACACATCCATAGGTATAAATTACTTCCAACAAGTTATTCACCATCTCATTACATCCGCATAATATTCATTTCATTCCACAAAGTACTACTTGATTGCATCAACTTCTGTGTATAGATCATTTACTTTACATGTACAGCACATTGCCTGGTGTCACAACGTCACGAATATATATCCAATATGTTCGAATAATTCGTCGTTTCATACCATATACTGTCTACTAAGCCTTCTATATTATTGGTACGTCAAATAAAAACTTAATTGGTTCTTCTTTTGATTCATTCATACATTTATATTTCAACTACATTTGTTAGGTTGCAAGAAAATTCCTTGCTAGCCGTTAATTATTAAGTGTTGAACACCTGTACCCCAGGTTGCTTCCAGATATCAAATTTAATCAATCAACATTGTCGAAAATGGGATTTTGTTTTAAACTGTGGGCTTTTATAGGCACTTTATTACTAGACAGCATTGCAAATGGCTTTCAGATTGACTTATGTAAGACAAGATTTCCGGATAGTATCCAAGTAGCAGTCGGGAACTTCAACAACTTAGGTATTTACAGATTACTTCATTTGAAATCTCCGGCCCATGTAACTATTATGCATGGTGATGTGTTCATTAGTGCGCCCGGATTAAAATTAGCGCCTATAAGTGAAGTTTTCATAGAGGAATTCAGGCGTGGTAGTAGGTTGTTCATTGCCGTTACATATATTGCCCACTCAAATGACTATGCTGAACACGTGTATGTAGAAAAACGTGGCAAATACATTTACGAATGCACTGGTGAAGAGAAAAATGCTTTTGTTAATGGCCCCGTTAGGATACGTACTGATATAATGTTCATCAACCACTCTGTGATAGATACAAAAGTGGTTGTTGGTCACGTTAAACCCTGGGTGTGGCTATCAATAGGAAATAAAGCTGATGATGAGACCGGACTATTACATAGTCGTTTATGGAAGGACGGGACTACATATTTGATGTCCCCGATTGTGCAAATAGATTCCATGTCACGTAATCTAGACGGCCCTGGAGCGTCTTTGATTGGCCGTATAACTGCGTTTCACCAATATAGCAACGAGCAAATCATTACAGTTAAGTTGGATAAAACTGGTGATAGGGAATTTATTTTGATCATAGGGCCCATCGAAAAAGATATATTCACTCCAATGAACCTATCGGCGTACCCACACATGGTTGGTATCCCGATCGCAAAGCCAGTGACGATTCGACAACACGACGTAGACATCGACATTTCTAGGACAATGTTACCCCCTTATGATGTCGTAATATTGTCCAACTTAAGAAGGGGTGACTGGCTCTATAGTCAACATACCATCTTACCCATCCGTAAGATGGAAGACTTAAACACTCGTGTTTGGGATGCGTATAGTATGGTAGAAATTTATAAAGTTTGTGATGAGGAGGTCATAACACATGTGGAAGTATTTCAATATGCTGTGAAGCCGCTGAAGTATGTAGTTGTCCACACCAGGAAGTTGACCGATATCCACTCACCAGGTAGTATGTTGTTTTACAAATTTAACAACAAATACGATAGCCCTAGCTATGACCTTCTGAGTGACGAAATGAGTGATGAGTGCCACAAAATGTTATACAACATTGTGACCACCATGGAAGATGTAACCAAAAGACAGTCGCACAAATTGTGATGATAGTAAGGTTAAAGTTTCTATTTGATTCCTCACAAATACATGTTATTGCAACCGTATTGATGCAACAGTGTTAATCTCTAGAATGCCTATCGCAATATATAGAATAAAACATTTATCTCGATTACTAAATGTTCATATAATGTCGCATTCCGACTGTCTACGTTGTCGTTAGTGAAGGTTTCTTCGAGATTTATCAGCTTAGTGCACAATACATATCGCGATATATCTAACTAAGACAGATAGGATTTGTTCCTGTTATATTCCCATTTTATTCCAAATGCCGCAGGTTGCAAGAATTTTCCTCGAGTACTAATCGAATTGCACCATACAATTTGTCCTTTTGATATCTATTGTTTTCAAATATCACATACCATATCGTGTTCTAATCACTCCAACCTCAATACAATGGTGTTCAACAGTTGGACCCATATCGCAACGTCTGTTGCCGTCATGTTCGTGGCCTACACATCAACAATTCACTGTGCGACCGTCAACTTAGAATCTGAGTCTTTGCCTGATAATGTCCATGTCATTAATGGTACATTTAATTACGGTGGAAAATACAGGATGGTACTGGGAACCTCGCATTATATATCCTGTATTAAATACGGTACATTGGAGTTCATTCCACCAACACACGAGGACGTAATGACTGAAATATATGTGGAGGAATTTAAACGTCATAATACATTAATAATAGTTGTGACATTCTTTCTGAACTCTGAGGAGGAGCGCCTGCAGAGAATATATATGAAGAAAACCGAGGAAGGTATATCATCCGTAACACGTCAACAAAAAAACGAATTTGTCGCAGGTCCTATTTTTCTGACCATGAATGCTGGTTGTATTAGCTTGCATCCAACTGTAGACATCAGAACTATCACCAGTGAAGATCAACCTCTGAATTTCCAATACATTGGTAACACATTTAACGAGAGGGATGATATAAGTAGAAGCCATTTATGGTCCAACGACGGTAAATACTTCATGTCTCCCATTGTCAATGTCGACGATACTCAGGTTACCAACGGGACGAAATCTTCACTGATTGGTCATATCACTGGATACTCCATGGGTGTGGAAGATGACATGATAATTATAAATGTTGAAGACACGGAGGATTTAGAGTACGAAGTCTATTTACCCGTGAATTTAGAAGGTATCGTTTCAGCAGCTAACATCCTGGACTACCCTTTCACGGTCATCAATGCCCGACCCAATCCTATTGATTTGCGGCAGATTGAGGTCAACATCGACATCTCCGATACTGGGCCACAAGGTCCAAACGTTATAACGTTGGCAAATCTCCGCAGATGTGAATATCTATACACGCAACACAGCATCCTTCCCATCCATAAGGCGGAGAATATTGCAACCAGGGTCTACAATTCAGAGTTGGATTGTCATATATACGAGGTGAACGATGATGAATTTGTCACATTTGTAGAAGTGTTTAATCACCATCGAAACTATTTTCAATATGTAGTGGTAAACACGAGGAAATTGGCGGATCCCGATGCCGTGGATTCCAAGAGGATATTTTACTTGACCTTTAACCCACGATATTCTGCGTATAACGAGGTTACAGCTGAACAAAAGGACTTCGTGCTAAAGCGCATATATAAAATGTGGCCTCAGATACCTTCTTGGGGTTTCTTATCGCGCCTCTGGGAATTGGTTCGTGGCTCTTCATTATACCACAATATTGTGGATTCTTGACACAGTGTTATATGGATTGTAGTTGCTATTATCATTTAATTTTTGTTTTTATTTGTGTATATAGTTATTCTAAATTAAATTATGCCACCGTAGATGGCGCATCATGTCAGCAACATGTAATACCACCTTATAACATTAGCTCTAACCGATAGTCAATTTTTAGTATTAGATATAATTCACACTATATGATTGGTACTATAACATTAAGCATGTTAGTTGAATTTCGAGCTCCCCTGTCTCTTTATTGCCATCGATGTTTTAATGCGTTGCATTAATTGGTTGTCTGAGGAGGCAACATCCCTGTTTTCGGTATGCTTTCCCGCGGGAGCAGAGGCAGCATTTCCCAGTTGGTCGCTTTCGTATACGTGGGCAAACTGTTCGAAATCACCGAGTAATACATTAGAGAATCCCTCGATTATAGTGATTAGCATGTTGACCACACCTATAACGGGCGATACTACGGCGCGTGCTAGATTCACAGCCAGACCCACGGAAGTCTTCCAGACTCCGTCGCCACTAGATTGCGACTCAGAGAAGTCTGTGTATAGCCTCTTCCAAGGAATGTAGAACACGTGTAAAAACAGAGCATTTAGTCCCAACCACAGTGCATCCAGTACACCTTGTGGTTTGGACCTCTGTCCACCGACTATCTTGTGGAACACATTCAATATGTGTCCCAGGGTCAGCGTTGTACCACCAACCATATAGAGTAGGAACAGCATGATACCGCTTCCCACACCAATAAGGAAACCTTCTATAATGTTCTTGAACCTGATTGCCGATTGTACCGGCTGCACGAGCAACAACATCAGCCCCTTATAAAGTCGATGTAGCACTGCAAATATGTTGGACAACCATGCACTGGGCAATGATTGTCTGATAAGTTGTCGCAGGTAAGAATTGCGAAGTGAGTGCATAAGCTCACCCCAGCCTAATATCAACGAAGACCTAGCCTCTCTAGCAAAGTGCACGCATACACAAGGCGTATCCAGTGGCAGGGCATCCAGTATCCTCATAGTGTGATGTGTCAGCCTCACGGATGACGTCCTGATTGAGAGACTCAGCGTAATAGGGTCCACTGTCAACTTCCGGATATACACTGGCAGTGTGGGCTCCATTTCAACCCACTTTGGTTCAGGTGTAACTACTATGTCGTTTACCACAGTGTAGGTGTCACTCACTGCAACATTGCCTATTGGTCGCTTAATCATGGCTTCCATAGAGCCTATGAGCTGCTCAATCACTGCTGTCTCGATGTTTATGGATACCGGTGACATCTTAACATGTATCAGATCATAGACCGGTAGCCCCAGTGCCATAAAGTTTGATAACAAGACCTTACAGTGTAAGAAACTGTCCTGTGTCGACGACCTCTTCGCTGAGCTTTTGAGTATCACTGGGATATATCCCTGCAGGAAGTGGTCGATATGTATACTCTGTATAACTCCATCAAACTCTATTATATTGCTCCTATAGGCCTCAGTATCACTGCCGTCCTTGTCAGTTATTACCTGGTCGGAATTTGATGGTGCTATAGTTACCCCTATGGACGTATTTGTCAGGTGCAAAGCCAATATGACCCTCCGTTTGGTAGAGACAGTCACTGTGATTCTCGGTGTCAGGAAATTAAAGTTGATATTCGACCACTGTAGTTTAGGTCCATTTGTCGTAGCACATCCTCCAATCCTATTGAGCTCAATTGCTGCCATTTTTGACTCCACCACAACAAATATCCTTGTGCCATTAGACCTTATGATTATAGTGGCATATAGATATGCATTCGCTCCTTTGTCCACAAACTTGATGGTTTGGTACCTCTCCCTGCCTGAATCCAACTGCTGTACACTCCAAGTAGAGCTATCCACATGTAATACTTTCAGGCATACCTGTGGCGACTCTTGTGATTTCTCATTGGCGGCGGGTACATAATGTGTTATACATGTTGGTGGTAGTATACCAATTTTATTCATTGGTGATTTTTGCCAACCCTGTTCAGCACTGTCGTAGTTATCCACCATCTGCGCCTCCGTAGACTTCATGTTCTCTGGTACACTATATGCCAGTTTATATTTGGTCAAATTCAATATTTGGTGTTGTGGCTTATTAGGCAAGGACAGTACGAAATAGTATCCATTATAGCTGTATGGCATTTTAGCTCCTTTGAACATCCCCGATATGACGTTGATCTGTATCAGCAGGCCCCTAGTTGCCACAGTACTGTATGTAACGTTTTGTGAGTTTAGTTCCACTTGGAACATATAGGGCACCCGTGGGTAGTGCAAAGAGAATATCCCACTAGTTATACCACTTTCAATATTGACCACATAAGCCCCTTGGTGTATCGTATTCAACGATAAGGCGTCACCTGGTAACAACACCAGATCGCTGCTATCATCTGACGACGCCGAATCCGTGTGCTGGCTGTTTATAGAAGCACCTCTGACACAAACGGCAAATGGCAGCTTATTCACGAACGTGTACATATCCGTGATACTTACTATCTTGCACATGTCATATGGATATTCTGCATACCTTACTGTAGATCCTAGGCACAGTGATATATTTTGTGCTGTGTCTGAAGCTTTCAATGCCTCCTCTGTAGTGTTGTTCACAACAGAATCTACATCGCCCGGAATAGTAGCATGGTTCCTGTATTTTCTCACTCCCTGTATATGTGTTGTGTTCATCACTGGGTCCAAGACCTCCATATCTACAGTTGCAGTACCCAATGGAGACACCGTCTTCTTATTTAGGGGCACAGTAAACTTAATTGGAGGCCTGAAATCAGTTGTTGATGTAACATCCAATTTTACATATTGGCTCATCACATGTGAGTCCTGCTTTGGGTTGTCTCCCGCTTCCTCAGTAGC
Source organism: Babesia ovis (assembly GCA_023705535.2). Lineage (NCBI taxonomy): Eukaryota > Apicomplexa > Aconoidasida > Piroplasmida > Babesiidae > Babesia > Babesia ovis. Next base: position 1,369,705 of record BLIY01000017.1, read on the forward strand.
AACCAGCGCCCTTACACGGCAGTTGGAAGCATCATTCAGGTTGCCATAATATCGTGCCTTTGGCATCAACAACCTTCCATTTATAACCAAAGAACTTGCTGTCATGTTTTCGAATATGAATGGCCACCAAAGTCTGATATCATGCCTCGATAGGTCTATCGTTATCGACATTGTTTTGTACTGCTCTACAAAAGACTGCCAGGTTGCACTATCCTCTGATCGGAAATTCAACATGTCATTTATAGGTCCTTTCCACAGTTTGAGCGCCTTGACAATGCTGACGGAACCATTGCTCGGTAGGAATACTTGGAATACTGGTGAGATATACTCCAATGTCTCAGCTGGAGTCTGTAAATCGGGGTTCCAATTCCTCAACTGTGAGCCTACTACACTTACTCGCATAAACAATTTTTGTTCTGAGTAAGGCACACCAAGCGTTCCCTTTGGTTTCAACCTGGTCTGTAGTGTATATTTAGACGACGCTGGGACGGCATATTCTTCTTCAGCTCTGCTCCCATCAGCAACAGTTAACCTGTTCAGTGAAATGAAAACATCCACTTCACATGGCAGCATATTTACCAGCTTAGCCATGGGTTCTATGTTGATGCAAAAGTGGTACAAACAAGATCCGTAGTCATCTGTGCTCGCTGCTTCCTTGGCAACTACTGTACATTTCAATGCCAGGAAACCCTTTAGCAACAATGTGACTTCCTTCACAGGCTCCACATCAGTTTCTGACATTGGGTTCCTGTTCAACAGGTTGTAGAGATAATGGAATGGTACAGCATTAGCACTGGTATCTTCCTTGGAGAATATCGGTGCTATCATAGGCATCATGGCAGTACCGAACCACCTCAGAGGTATACTGGCGCTGGAGTACGGCTCTAGGTACAGTTCTTCGAATTCATCACTTTGTTGCGTATTATTTGTCAGTTTATATGCCACTTTCGTTAGGTATCCTATCCGGTTGTCCATGTGCAGGCTCAGTGGTATATCCGTGGAATTCTGTATCCTAATCGACGAAGACAATATAATATACGGTTCGTTTGCGTCATCGGTAAATTGTTCCATCAGGACCAATCCTAGGCTATCGGGTACCTTGAAAAGCCGGGAACCAGTCTGTTCCAAGTGATACCTCCCAATAAATACCAGGAACATAGTGGGATATGCCTGTGATATAGCATCTATATCTAGTTCGCGTTGTGATGTGCTGCTATGACCCCTCAATACCAATAAAGTGCTTTTCACATTGATGCTGTTACCCAACAACAGGCTTTCTCGTTCCTTTGACAACAACTTGGCTTCGCCTTTATTCTTGGGATCATTCAGTGCTTCAAAATGCCCACTTAACGTATTCCTCGGCTTCCGCATGTCGTTACTGACCGGTGCCGATGATATAAATATGTATATCTCCTTGTCTGATACATGGGTGAACCTTTGTGTTGGCAAGTGCATCAGATCAATCTTCTTCCTAAGACCACCCATGACACCATGTAACGACACTCCAACCTCTAGCTCGTTATACAACTTCACAGAAACATTGTGTGTCAACAGGTTAACCACGTTTTCTGACGACAGCATTTTAGACACCTGTTTCAGTTGGCTAAACAATTGTAACAAACATGGGTTCACCTCCAGTGCCAGCCCACTCAATTGCATGTTAACATCCAATGCCGGCATATCAAATCCAATATCTTCATAAGTGACTTTAACTGTTGCCACAGTTGTCTGCACCACTGTATCATGGTTATCCAGCCTGGTATTGTATGTGGTAACATTGAACACCATGGATGAATCCACCACTGTGCGTTTTTTACTGATTGGCGCAGTATGTGTCAGCAGGAACATCATTTGATGCAGGTTAAAAGTGAGCACGAGTTCATTCTTTGGTGAGAACAGGACAACCTTGCAGTCATTCAATCGCAAAGATGCCGTCAGTTGCCTGTCATCATCATGCCAGATAAGTCGATTGATTAGGTCCAACATCTTTGATACAACAGCATGTCCCTTTTCCCGTACCTGCAATGCATGCTTATTGCGTGCTTCAACATCAGGTGGGACATTGTATACACTAGAAGACATATCAGATGGGTCTATCATAGGTATGTTATACTTTGTTGCCACATATCGAATAGAGTCCATCAAATCATGCGTCTCTATCACTGGCGAATCTTCAACATCCTCTGGTTCACTAAGGCCTTTCAACACCATTTGGTGTGCCTTCAAGGTACTGACAGCTACACCAAGTATATATGGTTTCAGCAGACACAGTTGGAACAACTGGTCTATGTTGATTGATATTTTCGGTGTGGACGCCTGCAATGCAACAATCAAGTGGCCATTTTCTAGCTCCCGGGTCTTGATAGAGCTTTCCCTTAATTCCAAAAGGTTTCTCTCATCCGTATCTAGGGTATTCAAAACACAATCGCTACGTTCATCCACCAATACACGTAGACCATTTATCATACTTGGTTTTGCCAAAGCAAGACCCATATACTTTACGTTGACACTGGAGCTGCCAGAGTTGCCATGTGATATCGATACACTTATCAGACAACCGACAACTTCATATGAAGCTCCAATGTCCAACGTCCTTCTAGCACTTGTTTCTTGCCTGCTATATTCTACCTCCCTTGCACGTTTTATTACTCTGGGTAAAGCCATCTTTTGTTCTGAATCTGCGATAGTTGCGGGTTTAGTGCCCATCGATGCAACATTTTGTCCATCTGTATCGGCATCCATATCTCCTTGTGGTACACTTTGATACACCCATATTTCGTGCATATTGAGGTTAATTTCAATATTGAGTGTATTTCTCTGTTTTTGTTCACTTTTGTTATGTCTGTTCATCAGGTTTGTCAATCCCAGGTCCTGCAATACCCCCAGTATCACACTAATACCATCAATTTGTATCTCGGATCTAGTGTGCTCTAATATAACTTTCAGATGCTTTAGTCCATTAACTGTTGTCAGACTCAGGTTGAATTGATCTGCTGGGTACGCAAATGCGACGTCATCGATAAAGCCCATGTCACCAAGAGCACATCGAGCTCCATAAAGGTCTTCTAGTATATACTTTCCCCATGCATCAGCTATCTCGAGATGTTGTATAGTAGCTTTGACCATATCAACATTTCGTGTAACTAGTCTGATGTCCGAATTCAGATTTGCCAAATTCAACTTTAGCACCGTTTTGAAATCCTTGATGGGACCTTGTTCCTGGACTGTGGTACACGCTCCGGCATGCTTTAGTATATCTCTCCAGTATTCCAGCCTGTATCCTGGTATCAAGACTCCAATTTTGATTTTATGTCCTGAAAATGTGATGATATCACCTTTTTTCTCATCATCATTTGCATCAAACAAGTGTCTCGACGCCTGGTACCTCGCATCCTCCATTACATCTACATAGTCAAAGAAGGCGCATTGAACAATGCCCTGTAGATGCTTCATGTTATTGTATAATGTCCTCACGAGGTGGAGTGTCAAGTCACTCTGTAACATCAACGTGGTCTCTGCTGCAAATTCCACCAATACACTCGGTGAGCTATATATCCTGAGTATGTGGAATGCCGCAGTGGGACTCTTGGGTCGCCTTTTGTGCATCGGTGTATTCACGATTGCATTTGGCAGCAAACTAGATACCACAGTATTTTCTGCAGTAACTGCCACATTATATGGGCACAGCACTTCTATTTCATCAATGTTCACATCGACTTTAAAGATCTTTGGCATCTTGTTGGTACTCTCGGGTTTCTGACGATGTCTCAGTAGTTCGCACTTGGAAAACAGTGATATTATATGGCGTATAGACTCTCTGTGTAACACTGCCGTCATTGACACCAAGTCAACACTGCCAATTGTCACAACTATTTCCTTTATGGACAACACCGATGCTGCTATCTTGGTGAGGCTACGCTTCCGTTGCTGCAGTGACTTCAGACAAACCGATTGCAGCACGGTATTCACTGTTTTATCACATTGGTCGTAATCCATGTTCGCTGTTGCCTTCTCAAGCCAGTCCTTGATCCACGTATGATTCAACAGCGGTGTTAGTCTGGCTGCATCAGCATATCTAGTGGATACCAATGGTACCAACACCACCGGTTGATCATCGTAATACGACGGTAGTGTGGCTGGTGTCATGTGGTTGAACCAGGTCTCATGTAGTACCAGCTCAAGGTTTTTCCCGGCTTCAGCTACGTTGTCAAATTGTGCTTTGAATGTTTCTTCTGGTCCTTGATGGAATCCCCAAACGGCAAAGTGTGACAATTCGAGTACCACATTAATCAGTTTCGCCTCCTGTTCAACGGGATCATTTACACCAGCTAGTGCTGACCTCAAAGTCACCATTTGTTTGTATTCGCACAGTTCCAATACCACGTCTAGTAGTGAAAGTGCAAAAGCTCGTTTCTCCAAGCCACTAGTGAAGGTAACATGGAACCTCGGTACCTCTACCGATAAGCTCCTGCAGTCCGCTGGTTCAGCCACATTCACTGTGGCATATACATCCACCATGGCCCCGATGCCCATATAGTGCAATGATGAGTGGTGTACCATAATGTGCCCCGTCAAATTTCCCAAATGGAAATCGGATTGGTTGGATGACGTTTTAAATTGTTTCACAATATCTTTGATTGTATTTACAAAACAGATATCTACCACATGATGTATGTTCCTTATTTCCATGCTAAGATATTTCACATCCTTGCCTCTATAGTCCAGCATAATTTGGCCATTATCGACTTCATCTAGTGCAACAACTTGGTTCTTCCCAAGTTCACATGTTTTACTCGAGAGTATAACCGTTCGTTCGCTACCGTCTACCATCGACAGTGCAGTGTTGCCAACATACAGCTTCAGGCGTTCTTTACCGCATAGTTCCACTTGTACCTTATGCACCAGGAACTCATAAAGTCCCCTATCCGCAGCCACGTTGATCCTCACCGAACCCAACGACAGAAACATTATGTTGTTACGTACATCAACTGCATGAAGTTTTCTTTCGAGTGCATCCATCAGATCCAGGCTGCAATCTTGGAGTGTGTCTGTAGACCCAGTATAGAAGTCGCACGTCAGTATCTTCTTGAGTTCATTACTACAATTGATAGAAACATCACGGTATACAGTTTGCGATCCAGCTTCAGTTGTTGATTTCAGTCTATTCTTGAGTTTCTCTGCATCAGCCAAATAGCCCCTGAAGGGTGCAACCAACAATGCTATTTTGTATATCGGTATTTTGGCATCCAGCATAGCAACTATGTTCTCTAGGTCAATACAAAGCGCTTGGCGTTTTTTTGCCAACGTGAGGTTCTTGATGTTCAGTAGTTCGGTAGTTGCACCGTAGTGATTCGTACACTCCACCAAAGCACTACTCATGGTCAAATAGGCCATTGACGATTCCGAGGCATAGTTAATAAGCATGTTTCCAACTTCGACATTTATCGAATGCAGTATGTCTAGTTCTGAAATCACGTATGTTGGCAACTGCATACAACATGTATTCCGATACCACTTGCGTAGTCGACCTAATGCCTGGACTAGTTTCGACTTGCCGGTTATATCCGAATATCCTTCAGGCGCCATAACATCGAAGTCGGCTTTATAACTCGATGTTATAGTGTCCATTTCCGATAAAAACTCGGCCTTGCTATATACGGTTTTGTGCGTGCCGTAGGCATTAGTCAACGATCTGCTCTCTTGATCCATCGAGCAGGCATACTTGAATGCGAACGGGTCGTCTATATCCTCACAATATTCCCATGTGTTTAGCATCTTATCATTAAGTATAAACCTGTCGCATACATTCTGTTGGTCCAAGATATCTTCATTTCTATCCCTCCATTCAGTATCGTTTCCACCAATATCTTTTATACCTTTATTGACCAATGTACGTATTATCACTCCATTCAAGACGGTTTTGACAACTGTCTTCGAGGAGCTAACACTTAGGTACTTTGTCAAGAGTTTAACCAAATCGGTGTTGACATGTCCATACAGTTGGTTACGCCTTACGAAGCTTTCAAAAGTTAAAAATTCCAGCTTGAATAGATCATCCCAGAACTCCTTACCTAGACTACAAAGTGCATTGAGTATAACCACTAGTTTAGGCGTCAATACTTCCAGATGTTTGACGCCATCGGCAAATTTTTCTATATTTACCCAGACATCCTGTTGTTCAGTCTGTCTTTTGCATTCCCCAATATCGTCTGACCCATAGTTCCTAAAGAACGAGTGTACATTTGATATCAATTCGTCCGGGTAGCACAACAGGTTTTCTGTGTCCTTGATTGGTCTCAACATCACCTTGGCACTGAAACTGCTCTTCCTGGTGGCCACCCTAACATTGCCCAAACGCACAATCGGTTTCAACACCCCAATATCGCATGATGTACGTTTAGACAGTGTTTTGTAACCAAATATAAACGTGCTTAGCTGCGCAATGATTGCAGATGCAGTGGCCGCTCCGGGTATCCTCACCACTGGCACTAGATGGACATTGAGATTGGGGAACAGCAGCTTCAGAGCCATATCCCACTGGTACCATGTATACGATTGTACCAGGCTTTCCTGGAAGAAAACCTGCTCCTCCTTCTCGCTGTGGTCATCGGACATACAGGGTACACTAATGAAGCAGACATTATCACGTACAATCCGTTTCCTTGTGGCATTGGCCATCTGTTTCATTCTCAGCAGTTTATGGAACGGCGTTTTTAATTCCATCTCTTTGACAAACTCTGCATTTTGTTCTTTCTTTGTCAGTTGTTTGGTCTTGATTATGTCTATATACCTCTGGCATTCTGTCTGATCAGGTAATGCATTGTAATTTTTACTGGCCACAGCTTTGTACGACGATGTAAATTGCATGTACCTCACGATATTGTACACTATCATTGCGGCAGCTCCTGTGAACACCAGGTCTAGTGGGCTGAACTCAGTATTACCATCGAATTTCGGCGGTCCTGTTGGTACAGTCCCGGCCTTCTCGGTTGCCCTTATCGACACCTGGATTGAACGTCTCTGTTGTTTCGCTGCATTTGGCATCGACACCAACGAAGTCATATTCCATATCTTCAAGACTATATCCAGTGTTAACCCTTCTGGCGGCGTGATGTTGTAGTTTTTGTATGGTCCCTGTAATACCCTCATCAACCCTTCGTTACCTGGCTTCACATCTGGTGCCCTGTATTCATGCGTTGTTTCATAATCGTCAAACTGGCATGGTGCTGTGCAGAAATTCCAGAAACTGGTTTCTATTTTAGTTCTTTTAGCTCCTGGTTCGGCTTCTCCCGGCAGGTCTGTAAAAAGCTCATCACTCAAATGGGATGAAGTTCTACTGGGGAATTCATCCAGGAGATCGGTATCTGCATCTGTCGTAGTGGTGTCCTCACCACCAGTTCCAGTATCACGACTATTAGTCGTTACGCTTTTACCAGTGACTGATAGACCACTTAAGTCTATGACACTATCACCACTGCCATTAGCAGTAACCGTTATACCATTATCAGGGCCCTTTAGACCATCTTCATTACCGGTGACCTTTAGACCATCTTGTACATTAACGCTATTGCTTGTAGATGTCCAATCTGAATGATCAAATAAATTATCTCCTTGGCCATCTTCAGTTGATATGTCTTCTTGGTCCTGGTGATATATTGCCAGCCATAGCTGCACTCCGCTGGACGTAAACCACAGTGCGTTCAGCATTGAGTCTGCCACTCCCTGACGTTCGTACTCCGATAAGGTTGGGTCATTTGGCTGCATGCCAATTCCACGGAAATATTCCGCCTCTACTGTTATAGAAAACGGTTCCTTATATAGCATATTGTCTGCCAGCATTATCTTGATATTGTGTACCTTGAGGTCTAGTGAATTCAGTATTCCTGCTGCCTTTGAGCCTTTTCTGCCAGCTTTGGACGAAAGCAGGCCCAGTGATGATACAGCAGCATTCCATTGTTTCAGCAGCTTCTCGCGTGTCTCTACCAGGACCTTTTCGACTGTATCCTTGTTCCACTCGTCGATGCGTTTGAAGCGCAGCACTGCATCTACATCCTTGACATCTACCGTCAGTGACACACTGCCGTCATTCCTGAATACCGTTTTCCACGGGCAGCGTATCACCACCTTCCCGATATTAGACTTGACCACTGAGAGTGGTATCGACGGATTCTCGAAGAGCTTGTCCGGAATTGGTATGTTGGTCAGCGTAATCTCTGGATCAGTTAGCGAGGTGATGTTCAGGCGCTCCAGCGGTATCCATTGCTCAATAACCTCTCGCCCGAAGGCCTTGACCATGTGGTCAATTAGTTTGTATATCATCTTTCCGACATTTCTACAGTTTTCTCTGTGTAACCCTTGTCCGTTCAGCCTAAGGTGGCATTGTGTGTCTGATACACACACATGGGCAACCTTCTCGCAATGTGATTACTTGGTTCTATGTCGTGATATACTATATAGAGATTAGTGTGTGTTTAGGAACGTAGCGGTGTCTAGAAACGTGTATACCCAACTGTGTGTGACGCCGGTCACATCCACCAGTTCTGTTCCAGGTTGTCATTATGATTACACATTTCCTGTGGATTTTCGCAATGTATGCATTTTGAGCTTGTACTGCTTGTTGTTGGTTTCGAGCTGCTGTCATCGTCCTCGCTAAGTAGCTTTAGGCCTCTTTGTAGTACTGCATCCAGCCATCCATCTCCTTCGTCGTCATCCGCTGTCTCCGTCTGGCTGCGTGACCACAGCATGTTTGTGGTTGCGTTTTCACCTGTTTCTACATTACGCGGCGTGTTTGCCCTTTCTGCATTTTCCGCCATTTGGGCCAGATAATTGTTTACTACATGTATATTGTTTTCCTCGTCGTTAAGCCTCAAGGTGTCGCCAAGTGTTGCGTTTAGGTCAAAGTCCATGATTGAAGACACTTCGCGTGTTGCCATTGTTCCCGGTGAGCCAACTGTGGTGTTGAGTGAGTTGCTTTCTATCCCTTTGTATTCCTCGTTGCAGATATATTGCATTGTGTCGTCGATCATTTGCGACTGTAATTCCCTCATTGTGGTTTCTGCTTGTACATATTGTGTCTGTGCCAATGGGTTGGCTTCTTGTTTTTTTGGTTTGTGGTCGAATTTGTGTCCTCTGTTCTTGTCCTTCGAATGCGTTTCCTTCCTGTCTCTCATTTCGGCTTTTGAGTGAGCAAATGGGCAGAAATAGCCCTTACAGTCTGGGTAATTTAGGCACATTCTAGTTTTGTACAGATCCGGGTGGTACAGCTGCTCCTCCTTGGAGTGGGAATACCTGCATCGTCTTCCATAGTGGCACTTTCCTTGTAGCTGCATTTTGTTATACATCCTGAAGAACTGTATATTTGGGCACAGTTTGTAGTCGTATTTGAACGTTGCCGGATTTCTCCTCGGCCACGTTTCACTGTGTGACATGTTGCACCGAACACTGTCTTGGCATAATCCCTTGACATATAACGGGCATTGTTTTGTTCTGAATTCTTCCAGATCTTTTCCCATCAGACACACGTGCTTCATGGAAGACGCCTCCTGGTGTCCATTTTTCCCCAGGGTACTTGGGTCTACCTTCTCCATTGCGTTATTGGACTTCGAAGCACCGGACTTAGCCATTGTATTCAAGATTTATATATATCCTTTATGTTGTGACGATTTTCTCTATTGAAGTTGGGATTCTAGACCTGATTTTGCGTAACAATCTAGAGCACAACTAGGTTCTTGTGTAATAGACAACCACTTCTTGTTATTTGATTGTTGCAATGATAATATATATTCATAAACTTCTACCGCCGGGTTTTTATGATACCTTGCTATTTGGATAAATTCCAATAATATTCTCTTCACATAGGACGTTTTGTTATTCCCCTGTGCGATCAAAACACTTGTCGTTAAGTGCAGAATCTACACCTTTATATTTTAATACACTATGCTGATCAGCGCATCGTTTCTCACGCGACTCAATCTGTTGACTATGCCTAATTTTAGCTCTTGACCATTTTTTTCGGTCAAAGGAATCTACTTCGGTGGTTCTTTCTCGGTTATCCAACGATACAAATAGTTCTATAGCGATGTTACCGATGACTGTAGATTGTTGTCAATAGATTTGTTCGCGGATGTGCGCCTGCATATTTCACTTTGGCACATTTCATGTGCGCTTATTGCGCTTTGTACGTCTCCTGATGTGTCTAGTGTACTAAATTCGCACGACTCAGATGAGCGGGGATTATTATACTGTATCGCTTAGGTACATTATGTGCATCCGGTATCGCCTTGTAAAACTTAGATGTTCGCTGAATCTGTCAACTGTGTACGTGTGTCGGGTCTCGACGTGATAGCACCCAGTATCCTATTTTATCCTTTATTTATCTCATACTTGCATCTATTATCCGTTCTGCAATAGCCCATTCGTTAGTATTCTAGACACTTTAGTCCATATTCCACCGTTGTTTATTTGGCTTATCTTATATTGTGTACGCCTGAGCGTACCTAGATGTTGCACATCAAACAGTTTTGCAGGATTCCTTTGCGGTATTGACACTGACTGTTTTAACCAGTATAATAGTTTCTATTTATGACGATACATATGAGATTTCCCAATTAATACATGCGTTCAAGGTCCCCCCTTGATTCCGGATTCCTTTCTGAGAACTCCGTATTCTGCATACACATTTAAGCAAAAAATTTGCGTTAAAGCGGTGTATTACAGATGGTATCGATTTGTAAATTTCCGCCTTCTTTTATGTAGTATTATCGCCGACACACCACGTTGTATATCTCGATCCATCAGGAATCACACTGCGTGAATCTGCATATAGCAACGTTGTAGCGTTTTATAATTTTACCAGCCGTATCAAAACGGTGTTTCCTTGAGGAAACACTAATTATCTCACTTGTCTATATCCCATTTTGCGGCGATGCGGGGTAGCCATGCAGGGCAGACACCAGTGGCGGCATGGCACCCGTAAATCTACCACATGCCATGTGGTATAAAGCCTGTCCTATGCGATTTTTCTTGGTCTCTCGTTGTTCCTCGGTTCACACTGGGTCTTACAAAACGGACATAGGTTACCATGATCGGACCCCGTTGAAACAACATCGCACCGAGAAACGGCGCCACCATATATCCTATTTAGTATCATTCTGATGTCAGCAACCTCTAGAAAAACTAGATGCTATTTCTACGGCCAGTGTAGTAGATCACTTTTACTAAACACCGGCGGATGTAGCACAACCTTCCACCATCACCAATGTGCCCATGACGTTGCCCACCTAATCCTAGACATCGAGCATAATTGTATAATGTAATTGTAATTATTCTTTTTTAACTATAATTTTCTCTGTTTCATTTTTTGCCACGGCAATAAAGGCTTATATTTCATCAAGAATCTTGAACAAACTGGTCAATATAACCAGAGAGTAGACTAGTTACCAAATTTGACGGCCATGGGCCTTGTACTATATTAGAAACTGTATTATTCGAATGGTTCCATACAGGGCATTGACCCTGTAACCAGGCTGATGCTAAGGTCACAGTGGTTGTTACTCCTGTTGACAATATGGCATACATCTGCTCTACAAGCGTTATACTGTGTGTGTACTACTCGTACATACAGGGGTGACCGTTATTCGGTCCCAGGTTACATACCTTCTACCGGATTTGATACCTATTCAAGCTCATCATTAACTAACTGTTTTCTAGGCGGCGGGATCAACGCATCGGATAATCGTGGCTACAACGGGCATATAGGTTATATCAGGCCTGTAAAGAGTTTTCACATCCACAGCTATAGTGGTAGCGACGTCGAACCCAATAGCAGTTTCACTCGAGATCTGAATAGTAATGGCTTTGGTAGTGACTCTATCGAAGTGAATCATGATTGCATTCGAAGTGACTCTATCGATCTGAATGATGATGGCTCTGGTAGCTTATCTACCGATGTGAATGATGATGGCTCTGGTAGTGACTCTACCGATGTGAATATCGACAACCTTAGTGACTCTACTGGCAACTTACAAAGCACCAATCTCACCGATGAAAACGTCTATGCAATTGGTATCCCCAAATCCAAGATAAAGCCTAAACCACTGCCTCTTCAAGACAATGCCCCTCTGGAGAATCAACCGCTCCCTCCTTGGGCCTTTGAATTTGTCACTGGTTGTGACGTCCCCAAAGAGAACTATGTCCCTCGGCACTATACCGAGGCTGAGATCCAGGAGCACTTCAAGAAGGTCAACGAGGAGACCCGAAAAAAGGCCGTGACAACTCGATTGGATGAGACTAAGAACGCCCCTGTCAAGAGCTACGGCTTCAAGTTCAAGCAAATACAGCCAGTGCGCCACCATAACGGCAAGGCATTTACGTTCTACTACATTCATTCGCTTCATACCGATGTTATTCCGGTGTTGCTAAACAGTCTCCGCCGTGTGGCCAAACGTCACCTCGGTGCTGGTCGTATCACTGCTTTGCGCATCCCTGGTATGAAAAATGAATTCTATTCCGTGGTGGGTTTGCGTGAGGACTTCTTCGACTTATCCAGGAACTTGACCAATGTGATTTTTCGCAACGTTCCCATGACTGCCACTTTCGACAAGCCTATAATAGGTCGTCTTCGGCTCAAAGGGCCCATAATAGCTGTGGCTGGCCACATTGAAATCGACCAGGACGACCAGCCGCAGGGCCGTGGCACAAGCTCCGGCTCTACCGAGGACACCAAGATAGAAATTGTGAACAAAAACCATTACCTATGCGCTCTGTCTCGTGATGCATATCTGGATATGGAGGTCAAGATCGAGTACATTGCCAACTACGTGATGCCTGAGAAGGGTCCCGAGTCCCTGAACCGTGACATCACTGACGATGGTTTCATCCACTTTTGTTCCAGCTGCTCACCAATAGAGGTATTTGCCTTCGACGGTGACCGGCGTGGTATTGACGAGGAGAGTACCAGTGAGATTGTGACTCTCGAGCTCCACACTGACGGTTCCACCACTCCACGTCTTGGTCTTCTCAGCTGTGCCAGCTTCATAGAGACCTGGTTCGAGCGCACGCTTGAGGCCTTCCGCAAGGACTGTACCCGTGACCTGGATGCACTAGACGACGAAATGCGTTCAATCACCACTTTTGAGCGTGTCAACAAGGAGCTTTTCCGGCACACTCCGTGGAACCCTTACAGGCTGCCAGAGGACAAGTACCCCGCCAAGTACAGCTGGTTCTACCGCAAGGACGTCAAGCGCCAGTATCCTCTGGACCCTGAGTCCAAACTCGCTAAGCGTGAGCAGCTCGAGCGTTGGAACAAGCATTTGGCTCATGAGGTTGAGAAGATGGATAAGGCTCTGGCCACTGGCCCCAGCGACTTCGATCAGCCTGAGGAGCGTGCCTTGACCGTTGAGGAGATGGAGGAGAAAACTGGTTTCAATGGTCCCATGTGGGTATTCCAAGACCCCCTTGGTGGTGGTGTGCTGAGTCAGGACGCCGTTTTCAGATTCGACGAAAAAGAGGACCCACTGCAGTTCCCGTTAGAGGACTAGGTGTCACCAAACGTCAATATATAACATTATGTAATGATTACAATTGTTTGTGCACATGTGACTATTAGTATATGTGTCGGCAACACTTCGTTGGTATTCGCATTCAAACTGCTGTCAAATGTCTCGGTATCACTCCAACGGTATTGCCATTGTCATTGCTACTAAAAGTCTCAGTATTCTCTCCCAATGTTATACCTGTTTAAGATGGCTTATCTTGAATAATCCGGCTTCTAGATGTGACGGCATATACTTTTGGTTGTGGGTGTAGTCTATCGCCACAAATGCCATATAGTGCAGCAGTAACTGCGTTATCGGTATGTATACCGGGTAAGGCTCACCCCCGCGTTCTATCAGCTTCAGCAGTGTGTTGTACAACACCGGGAAGCAGAACATCCTGGCCAGGTGCTCCAGTCCTAGGATCTTGGATAGTGGCCCATCTCGTGAGTGCGTTGTCATGTACAGAAATTCATATTCCCGTTCATTGTGGCAATGTGTTTCCAAAAATTCCTTGTCCATGTATGCCAGGTATATATCCAACCAGTAGATATTATTAAGATATATATCTTGGAACTGTTGTGCAGTGATTTGCGTGCCACCTGCTGTTTCTAGTTGTTCCATCAGCCTCAGTGAGGGCACGCTCACCTCGTCCACCTGTAACACTCCCGGTTTCCCCTTGGGTCCTCCTTTCCTCATCATATTGGCCATCCTAAATAGTATATACTTGAAGTTCTGAACAACTGCATACGCCGACAGGCGTTCAATCATCGGCGCCTTTGAGAACATCTCTACGGCGCTTATCGAGTAGTAGTTTATATCTTCTTTGATTGTCTTCATTATTTCCGTTTGCTGATCCTGCACTAGTTTCTTAAGTGCCTTGGGCACACACCACGGCGGCATTCCAGGTGCTGCAACAGATATACAGTGCATTGTTTTAACTCACCTCTTTGCGGATTTCGCATTCCATTCTTGTGTTGGTATACATTATACACAATATCATAGACATACTCGTTGATATCCTGAACTTCCCGTTGTTTCCACAGGGTGTCCAGGGTTTCATCTAAGCAGCCTCCAGTGGTAGTGCCACTTTCGTCCTCTAGCTTCACTACTGCTTTTGGATTTTTCCCGCTTGTTTGTGTGATTGAATTGAACTTGATCAAATCCTTTTCCTTCACCCAGAATCTGAATGTTTTAGCGCATTTTTTCTTGTATCCTGGGAATGTCACAAAGTATATCGGCATAAAGTAGCCTGTAGTTCTAGTACCAGCTTTAGCGGTGGTACTAGTAGCACTACCGTTAACGGTACTAGTAGGATCACCCATGTTAGTACTACTAGTAATACCGGGTTCAGCTTTAACAGTACTAGAAGCATGATCACCCAAACCCGTAACACTGTTGCCTTCACTTCTGGTTTCACCCTGTTGGTATGCCACTAGATCCGGTGGTACCTGGTTGTCCAGTCTAACTGGTAGCATTCCCAGTCGATTGTGATGGTACAGCCTTTCGGAACAAGGGTCTCTAAATATCTTCATATTAACATCATGTCCTCGTTTAGTCCGTGTTTTTTGGTTCTTTTTAGCACCTTTTGGTGTCTTCTTTTTAGTTGATCCGTTATTATCATCGGCAATAGTTTTGTTATCGTTTTCAGTGCTATCGGTATTTCCAGTAGTAGTAATAATGGGTCCCGTTTTCATCACCAGTTTCTGCGACACAAACTGTATGACCACGAGGTTCAATTCTCCCTTCCACTTGATATATGCGATTTCTCCCACTTGGAACCTAAAGTCTGTCCCCAGTACCCTTGGCATGTGGCTGAAATATATATTATGTGCATCTTGTAACAGCAGGCTCCTGGTTCCACTGCCATCTACATTAGTTTGGTACGACTCGGTATTTGTTTCGGTGTAGCTCCTGGTATCATATGTATGAGGTACATTGGACATAACAGGGATGATACCGTCAGTTCTAGCACCAGCTTTAGTCGTAGTACTAGTAGGATCACCCATGTTAGTACTACTAGTAATACCGGGATTACCGTTAACAACATTAGTAGCATTATCACCCAAACCCGTGACACTGTTGCCTTCACTTCTGGTTTCACCCTGTTGGTATGCCACTAGATCCGGTGGTACCTGGTTGTCCAGTCTCGTCTGTACATTCGTTTTTCTTAGTCCCCGTCTAGTCTCCATGTTGTTCCATCAGGCCCAAGTCTGCGACTCAACAGGTGTCCACCAAATTCTTCGGCGGTATCATTCAATATTGGTCTCTGGAACATCACATGGTCTATGTGTCCGTTACATAATCCGTTAAGGGTCGTCACTGTTCTCTGCCGAGACCCTACATCAATGTCGTGTCGTTATCACGATATTATACATGTCAAATTTAATTTGTACTCCTGCATGACAGACAGTTATCTACTAACAACAAATTGCGCAATGTGGTCCATCTAGTGTGTGATACAGACCAAGTATATACTGTAGTCCGCTACACCCCCAAAGCCCCTATGGCTTATACAGAGTATCTACGCGGCACTTCCAGTAATTTCCCCGTAGTTTCCGGGCTAACTGTAGTCCACATTCTATTGCCACCGAACATGGGTCACCAAAATCCTGTGCGTCACTGTATAGCGTCTATCACAAGACAGAATCTGTTCTAGTAAAGGCAGCACAAAATAGACCCTTTGGTGTAATAGCTCCAGGTGTGATTATTGCTAACTACAACGGTGTATATTGTACCTAATGCTCACTGTGCCAAAGGGGCTGCCGCCACATGCTCACAATGACGCGGCGGCACGCCATAGATTACATCACGCGTTCCAATAAACCATTAGAATTTTTAACTCTATACAATTGATTAGATTTTAAGTGCCAAGCCGCTGGATAGATCCGCCATCGCAATTTTTCAGCATACAGCATTGGACGACTGCCTGTAACTGCGGATACCGAAACCCAGGTCAACCGGTTGCCGCAGACTGGAGACAGTGCCCATAGAGCGGGGACGCGACACCTGCGGGTATCCACACGCTATTCGGACGTCATTACGGCATATCTACAGTCTTGGGAACCATGTCAGAGGAGACTCACCGGCGTAATGTCGGTAGGCCGCACTCATCACCAAGAGAGGGCTATGGCGCCGACGGCTACTCCGCGAACTCGTATCGTGGTAGCAGCAGCTCCAGGAGCCACCACGGCTCCCAGTCGATCAGTCTGAAGTCCATCAAGAACACGTCGCTCAACTGCGCCAAGTCTTTGACCAATAAGATCATTTCCATGTCTAATACTGGTATACAGGCAGCCAGTTCGGCCTTCAACACTTACAAAGAGACCGCTGCAGCTAACGCCCGCAAGGCTGCATTGGCGGATCCCAACTCCTTCTTGAGGATTGCCGAACGCATCGCCAACACTGGTGACCCAATTCTTTCCCACAGGGAACTGGTAGGGGTTATTGAGCACATGTTGACGTGGACCGGTCCTCCGGCGCAGTTGACCCTCGAACGGGACAGATACGGCCACCCAACTGCAGAGAGTATGTGCAACATCAGGCTGATCAATGAGTTCATGATGGAAAAGGTCTTGATTTACATCCGTGGCAGGCGCGACTGCTGCGTGTTTGTGTATAAATTCACAAACTGGAGAATGAAGACTACTTACCAGCCTGAGGAGGTGATTCAGTGTCTTGAGTTGCTACAGCACTGCATGGAAAGCTTTGGCGGTTTCTTTTTATCCCTAATGACAAAGTCGTCTATGAAGCGTTTTAAGAAGTTATTGAGGATGACAAAGATTAGCAACTCTATTGCTGGTGGTGTGAAGAAGCAGTTAACCAAGTTGTTGGTAGGCTCCTCTAATGTCCATCCCGGCGTGCCCACTGATGTGCGCATCCACGTTATCAAGGCTAAGGTGATGTACATGATACAACTGTGGCACGACGTGTTCCTGTTGGAACAGGGGCAGTATCCTGTTTTTTTCCAGGGTTACCGCAACTTAAGGGAAAGTGGCATTAAGTTCCCTCAGATTGACCCTATGGAGCACCAGAAGATAAACCTGACGCCCATAGTGCCCAAGAACAGGTTTGCCATAGCACCTGGGATAAACCTGCCCTTGTCTCCTGATGAATTCGATAACATATTGTCCACGCTGCAGGTGTTGAACTCGGCGCCACCTGGAGCGCAACATGCATTGGCTGTAAAACGACTTGCCGATAGCAAGAAAAAAGTCGTTGCTAGCATAAACATTCTGGTAGAGAGCCGTACACAAATGAGTGATCCCAGACAGTATGAAGAGATCATGCGGAAGATGCTGCTGCTTAACGACTGTATGGGTGCCCACCTTACTGTTGGTGGTGACGTCGCAGAGGCCAACGCTAAGTTGATGTCATTTTTAGAGCACGAGCAGAAAGTGGAGCAACAAAGCGAAAATGCTCAGGGCAGTGGTTACGGTGCGCGTACGTGCTGCTACTGTGGCGAACATGAAGACGAGGAAGAGGCACCCGCCAGTTCCAACCTAGTCGACCTGGATTCATCTTCTGACTCCGAGAACGAGCAGTTTAACACATTCTTTGGAAAGGACAATAATACCAAACGAAACGATGAAGATTATGACCAGTTTTTTGCCGACTTTGGGGTATTTGGTGGATCAACTTCGGCAAAACTGGACTCCAGCCATTCTGAACGTGGCGGCAACTATGTGAATGACCTGGAGACCCTGAGATTTGACAATCCAGTTGGTGTCAACACTAAAACGGGTGGTGCTACGTCGAACACTGATGCCTTTGGTGATGATCTTTTTGGTGCGGCTATTAATACGAAAAATACCAGTTTGACCGGTGTAATTGGTACCAATAACAATGATACTGATCTAACAGGTGTTGTTGATAGTACTAACAATCTAACTGGTATTGTTGATAGTACTAAGATGGCCAGTAACGGTAGCACCAGTGTAATTGCTACTGTTGATAGTACTAACAGTCTAACTGGTACTGTGGGTGAATCTAAATGGTCAAATCTAGATATTGATCTGGGCGAGGATGCTGCTACGGAAGAGCCAAAAACTGGTGGTGCCACTGAGGACGACCCGGGTAAGTGCGATTCAACACTTGAATAATGCAGTGACAGATAACAAGGACAAGAAATCACTGACGGAATTGATGAATGAATTCGATAACGTTGAGCTGGACTTTGGACACATGTCAGTCACTGGGTTCTGAGATGGTGTCACCAACCCACTATAATATGCTAGACTATACTGCTGCACATTTGCTATAATTTAAAATGACACCTGCTGAGGGCAAAGTTACGGGGGATATCGGTGCCGAGGAGTGTATTCTCCAGGGCACTTGTCCCCTCAAGATGCTTTGGAGAGCAATCACCGGGGCGGGGCCCGAGTCGTTCGACACTGGGTCTTTCCTGGGAGGTGTGTGTTTCGGAGCTGGCATGAGCATATTTCTGACCAAGGTGCTAAGGGGATTTTTCCTGGTGGCCACTGGAGGACTGGTCACTACTATAGTAGGTCGCCGTGTGTATGGTTTACACATTTGCAGGTACTGAGCCACTACGGCTTCATATCGGTGAATAAGGAGGCCATTGGCACCGCTTTGCGGGACGGCGCCCAAAACTTTAGGGAGAAGATAGCTCTAGTTCTGCAGTCATACGGCAATCCCACCCAGTTCCTGTATAAACACATGTTCAACGGCAAGATACCCAGAGATAGAGTAGTCTCTGCCGTTGCAGGCACCGGTTTGGGCTTTGTAGTGGGACTTGTGATGTTTTAATTTCAATCTGCTGTTTAGTTACTCAATTGAACCCCTGTAGTAGTTATTACTGGCGGTCTGCCCCGTTAAAACATGCTATGTTTGACAAATTAATAAAGTGGTCCATCTACTTAGGTCTTGGTTTGGTATTTCAGTTTATTCAACAACTTGGCGCCAACCTGTTCAATGCTATGTTGGTACATTTCCACGTCCACGTTGGCCAGATAGGTGCCGACATCGGTTTTGGCGTTGTACATCTGGTGTATGTATGACTCCTGCGGTGCTGCCGCCTTGTTCAATAAACTGTCCAGCAATATGTAGGAGCACGAGCAGCCACCTGGGTGTGCCACTGTGGACTCCACTTCAGAGGGGCTGCTTACGGTAAAGTACACCAACTCCTGCTGTCTGCGTATCTTGCGAATTATCTTTCTCATTAAGCGCATAAATATTTTAAACAGGGCATATGTCGTCTCTATTGACTCCGTAATGGTGATGTACACGTTCTCGAGACAGTATACCAGGACCCACCTGTGTCCAACCCTGTCCAGCTGCAGCAGCTGCGTCATTGCAGCCCGCTGTAACGGCTGCGAAGGGTCAGTGCCGGCCACGGCAAGCAGACGCAGGGCCATTTGCGGTAGTTTGCTGGCCCACTGGGGGTATCCCGCCACGAAGTAGAAGAAGATTATCTTCAAGCTTATAATCAGGACATACATGGCCAGCATCTTGTATATGATTGTGTACAACAGTCCTATCACTGGAATCATCGACTGTACACGGTGCTCCCCGTTATGGCAGCACATTCCACTGGTACACAGCAGGGCCAGGCTGAATAGTGCAAAAACCAGTTCACCAAACACCTCGTAGTAGGCGTACCACGTGACCTTGCGGGCAAAGTGCTTGGCCATGGTAGATAGCGTGTCATATTCACATGGTGATACTACGGTTGGCGTTGCTTCATCTTGGGAGTCGTCCGAAGAGCCATTAATGTCTTGTGACGTCTGATATGAGTCATCCTGCGACCAGGTACCGTTACCACCGCTTGGGGATGAGGCGGTCCATTTGGGCACGATATCCCATGTAGACCTATTAAAGGATGCATTGTCACCGGTAGACAAGCGCTCGTCAACAGTGACGTTCCTGGTGACCCAGGTATCCCAATCCTTGAAGTGTCGCATGGTGTATAGACCAATTATCGGATTTGATATTAATATAGCCAGCATGTACCAAAGGACCGATTTGCTGCGAGTGCGGTGTGGATGCGGTAGGTTGCCAGAAGGCTCGGCATAGTAGTGCATCATACGGCCATATAAGGCCGCCTTGTCATTGCTCTCAGTCACCCCGAGGGTGTAGATGTCGCCCAGGGTGTCAAACTCCTCATCCGAGTCGGCATCTGAGTAGCCGCTATCCATATCGCGGTGGTTATAAGGTGTCTTTGGTGACACCGAAAGTTTTGGAGACGACGGTGCCAAGAGTGGAACTGTCGGCGATATAGACATCTTGGGTGAGATGGACAATTTAGGTGACGCCGCGATCTTGGGTGACGCTGACATGTTTGGCGAGATCCTGCTTGAGGAGGTGACCTCTGCGATATTGGTGACTGGGATCTCCACAATTTCATCCTGAGTATCCACGGGGTCACGCTTGGAGCAGGTGCCCATGCGAAAGACCCTCATCCTGTCTGTAGACAATTGCGATGTGTAGTGGTACTACAAAATAACCACGTCGCACGTGGTTCTATATAAGGTAGTGACGTCAGTAAGGGCTCAGGTGACAGAGCTCCAGCTACCCGCCGTGGTCACGCTTCCTGCAGTGTGTAGCACCAAAAGACACTTATGTTAGAAACTAAAAAACGTGTAGACATTACACCTCTTAGAACCATTTTCTAGTTGGTAGAACTGGGTACACAGTCACAGGGTGTGGCCATTTGGTGCCGGTACGGGTGTGTTATTAGTTACACATTGTCCTAGGTGTTATATTGCTGATATACCTCGCGCAAGCGGTTTGATCGTGTAATTACTGTCATAAACGTTGTTTACCATATCTTGCAGCCTTTTGTGACTTGGAAGCAGTAGATCCAGGACTTTCTGGTCTACACAGTGTCAACTAATAGTTTGTTGACAAAAGCTCTATCGCACATAAAAGGACCGATACCAAGATGTATCACCTACTGGAGAATGCTATACCCTTGAAACCTGCAAAGGGCACGGACACTAAGATGGGCACCGATGCACCGGGGCTCACCAGGAGATCCATAGACCCGCAGGAATGGGCGCAGCCCGGGGTGTCGTTTGCAACGCTGGAGAATGTGAGGTGCCCGCATCACTTCGCGCTGCCTATACAGTACTTCTGTCTAGACTGCAAGTATGGAGAAGGATGCTTCTGCAGT
This sequence comes from Babesia ovis, assembly GCA_023705535.2. Lineage (NCBI taxonomy): Eukaryota > Apicomplexa > Aconoidasida > Piroplasmida > Babesiidae > Babesia > Babesia ovis. Next base: position 1,391,371 of record BLIY01000017.1, read on the forward strand.
GAGTGTGCCTTGACCAGACACGCCACCTGCGACGTGAGGACCCTGGAAGAAGCATATGCCATGGTGCTCAACAACGTTATACGCAAGTGGGCGAGTCAGTTCAGCTCTAGGGCAGATAGCCTAGAGGTCACGTTTGCGCAGCAACTCATCGACAAGCGTGAGGAGTGGACCATGAAGCTGCAGGAGGTGCAGTCTGCAATGTTAAAGGCCTCAGAGGACGTAACGTCCACGTTGAGGGAGATGGAGAACAGCCTGTTGCGCTGGCTGACACAGAGCCACAAATCGTTTACCCAGGAACACCAGAAGCTGTGCGAGCAGGTGGAGAGCACTCTGGAGAGCTACGCCAGCAACGCGGAGATGCTGCGACAGCAGCGGAGGCTGTCGACAACTAGGCTGCTGCTATTCTACCACGAGAACCATGCGCAATTGAAGCAGATGTTGGTCGGCACCACGCCCAGAGACTCGGAACGTGTTATTCGACAGGCTACGAGGCATCTGGGAGTACGCCTGGATAATATAAACTCCACTTGCTTGGAGTACGAAAAGGAAATTGCGTGCCTGGAACGTAAAATCAGGCAGGCAGGTGGTGAATAACCCAAATGTAATGTTGATGTTTCAAGTTTATGAGTAACCCCGATGTTGTAGATCCATATGAACCAATACGGTCCAGATGGCATTTAATGGTCATTATAGCCTAGATTAAATTGGCACCAGATCCTTTTTAGTGTTCCTGCAACATGCGAATGCAACAGAGCCCGTAGTAATGAGAATCAGTATGCCGCCCACGATGACCACTGCCTTGGTAGCTGGTTTGTGGCGCTGAATGTACTGCTCCGCCACGGTATCACGCTGGTATCGCCACGGCCTCCTCATCTTGTCTGCGTCCTCCACATTGAGGACAGCGTAACCAATTTCATCAGTGGGATCCACGAAGTGCATACACTGTCGTTCGTCAAATTCAACATCGTTTTCCGGTACGTAGTCGTAGATCCCGTCGTCAGTTATGTCTGTGCGGTGTCACGGTGAGACTGCCTAGACTCACCTAAATCTGAAATTGGGGACGAGCTATCGTTAATAAAGGTCCTACATGGTGGTTTTACGGCACAGGCAGCGGCGCAGAAAAGGGCAAAAACCGTGAAGATGTGCATAATGTCACGGGTGCTGTGGCGTCTGGTGTTGACCTGGCTATGTTGCAATTCAAATGGACTGGCGTATGTGCAAATATAATTGGTATAGTCAATAGTTACAGTTTGTACTTGCTGGTGTGGACATAATCTGCTGTATTCCTAAAATGGCCAATGAATACAATTGTTTCTACGCTGGTGCTACAATGAGTCAACAGGTGGACGGCCGCAGTGGCTATTTTCCCAATTAAAACACAGCCACTGTACTGCATTGGTCTAAGTTATACGGAATTGACACAGGGCACTTTGTGAGTGGCACATGAGCCACAGAGTGGCTGCCGGCATATTGTTCAACTATATGTAACCCAGCATGCCAGTACACAGAATTATCGAAGCTATCTGCTAAAGAGATTGGGAACCACTATAGATTCACCAGTGTAATGATTGCCATATAAATATGACAATGACCGTTGCTAACGTGCTGGATCTACACAATGCCCAATGCATCCGGCCTACACATTGTCCATGACACTTATCGCACAAAATGGGCAGCCGCAGCCGATCACGCGATAGGTCGCCACTGCGCATCAAGAAAGAATCCGTTGATTCGCATTCGTCGTACCGAAGGCGCGAATATTCCCGTGGAAGGCACCAGGCAGTACGCGTTAAGCAGGAGGATGCCAATATTAAGCCGATATACCTGGATTCAAGAGGCAGGCCGATAAAACAAGATGCCGAAGGATGTAATAGACCAAGAAAAAGCGATCCTGATGCAGTAATCGGTAGGTTTGGGCACCAGTAGTACCAATGACTACTAGAACCGGAGAAGCCGAACTTCGAGCCCTCGGGTCTGCTGGCTGCTGAGACAAATACACGCAACGGAGTTGCTATGAAGGTGGGTGTTCACTGTTAATCTATATGTTCATCTAGTATACGCCTCCACCGGAATCTAGGATGCCAAGGATATCATGGCGGCTATATGTGTTCAAATCGGATCCCGTGGCTGAAAAGGGGTCTAATGTAATAAAGACTATACTGCTGGATGCCCAGGAGTACTACTTAATCGGCTGCGACCAGCGAGTGGCGGATATCCAACTGTTCCATCCCACTGTGTCGAAACAACATGCAGTGATACAGCATCGATTAGTGAATAACAACATATTGTAAGTTTGCATTGTGGTTGTGGGTCTCTGGAGTATCCCGTGTTGGCCTTAGTACTCCAATAGGCGGCAAGACTCTCTAGATTTTAAACTACTGCTGTTCGTGCCGGGAAATAGATGCATTTTGATAACCCATTTGCAGGCCATATATAATAGATCTAGAAAGTACTAATGGAACGTTTATCAATGGAGAACGCATAGACAAAAGTAGATTTTACGAATTGAGGTAAGCACAAGAAACCACGAAATGACGCCCTATAGAGAAAATGATATATTGAAGTTCGGGTTCTCAACGAGGGAATACGTAGTGCTGAACGACAGGTGCGTATGACCCTCAGAGCCAAGGAGCCCAACCCACGAACATCTTCGACAGGTGGGCGTGGGAAGTAGCCACCTGAATCAGCTTCTGGAGCTGCTCTCGGGGCTCCATAATCTCGGCGACATTCTCGAAATTCTGGAGAGCCTGGGGGTCACTCATCTCGTCGACGCTAAAGGCCGAATGACTTGAATTAATCTCAACTGATGGCATCACAACATTTAGCGCACCACGTAGCTTGTTCTCTATGCACTGCAGGACCTTCTGGGAGTGGCCGTCGCCGTTGGGGGCAGACTCACCCCGGTGCCACTCGATAAGAGGGTCAAAGACAAAACTCATAAGAATAGCAGTGATTTTTTGCCGGTCTCGATGGAGCATTTGAAGGAATTTAAGTGCCTCTGAGTAGAAGGGGCCATCAGTGGCAGTGCCACAGACGCCAAGGTTGGATATGATGTTTTGAGTCAGGCGGAATGGCACCAACTCGGGCACCGCCAGCTGGAGTCCCTTACCAAAAAGACAGTCGAAGTCAACGTGCATTACCTGGCCTGTGAGCAGGTTTAACAATATGTTCTCTGCATGGCGGTCGCCGAGACCTACAATGTACCCGAGAATACTCCATACAGCACACGTGTGGATGAATTCCTTGCGAGCGCAAAACCAAGATGTTGGGTCACGCTTGAATACACTGTAGTAAGCCCGGTGCAACACTGGAGGTCGGCGTTCGCACAGCCGTCGAAACAGTTTCAGGGACTCCACATAGTTCTTGTCAGTCACTGCAGAAGCGTAGTGGGCAATATCGGCCCTGGAGTCACGGTCGCCATTTTCAGTTACATGGCGCAACTCATCACTGACCACAGCGCGCATAGTGGACATGTTCGGGACCCATTCGATAATGCCGGCCACCTCAGTCAGTGACACCACACTGTAGCACTGCAGGGGCAGGCCTGCATAGTGCCTGCGCAGCAGCTTGGCGACATACTGCGTGACTTCCATCATACGCTTATCCTTGCGCAAATCACCCTTGACTTCGTTCTTTACCAAAAAATTGAGCACATCGCCAGTGGCTGATACGAACCCAAGTCTTTTGGGTTTTTGCTTGGAACGCAGTACCTGCATCTGTTCGTCCAGGCCGCAGATTCTAGATTGCTCCACGCATTGGTCATAGTTGATAATGTGCTCGAAACTCAGGTTGCGAATTGTGGGAATGATGGCATTGTCCCTGCAGCCTTGGCTGTTGATGACACGCCAGAGCCCCTGGAACCGCAAAGCTGACTTCTCGGTGGTGGATACTGTGGTGTCCATCGCCACCTCAATCAACTCCTTAAAGATCGAGTGGTGGTATTCCACAATTATACTAGATAAAGGCGATATCTCCCTGGCCTTGCGTTCTATGTTGATGTGGATCTGGCGCATGTGCGAGTTGACTGAATGCGCAAAATAGAGAGTTGACCACAAGGCTTGTTTGGGGTACCTGGCAACAAGACGTGCCACCAAAGTCTGGAATAGAGTAGCACCAAGCAACTTGTGGTTGCAACGACTCATCAGTTGCGAAATCACAGAGTACCAGTAAAACTGCGGGACCGAGTTGTTGTGCTCAAAGAAAGTGTCCATAATGGCGTTGGCAAAAATCTGGCAGGCTTCATTCTCGAAAGTGACGCTGCCCAAACATTGACTTGTGTTGGGAGTGCAGTAGAAACAGATGATGGCAATCACTTTGGTCAATATATCCACAATGTCCATGGTATGGCCATCCTGTTTGTCGTCTGTAAATCCAGGTTGTTGGTATCCTTTCGATGCGTCAAGGTTACCTTGCTCAGATACATTTAGTTTATCCGTTGTTGTAACATCACTACCGTCTTGAGATACATTCAATTTATCCGTTGTTGTAACATTGTTGCCATGCTCAGGTTTATTTAGTTTATCCGTGGTTTGACCTGCTGAAGAAAATGCGTTGTTATTTTGTACGCTTGGTGATATAAAACACAGAGACTGGAGATATGCAACCACGGTTGCAGTCACCAATTCGACAAAGGTGTAGATACCAGGTACACCGTCCACACCAGTAATTTTGTACGTAGTCTCGACGGAGTTTGCCAGCGGGCTTCTGCGCGAACATATAGCCGAATCGTTGAGAACAACTTTGAAGTTACGGGCATTACGCAAACGGTGGTCTAGCAGACGATCGAGATACTCGGCATACAACAAGTTGGCCTTGAAAGATTGGGGAGCAGCTTTGAGAATCTCACGCATGTAGTATATCGCACGCTTGGGTATCAACATGTTAGATTCGGTGTACATTTTGACCAAATTATAGAAACCCTCGAAATCATGTCTAGCAAGCTCCGTGAGTGAGGCTATAGCCTCATCGATGTGGCCCTTGTGCTGCAGAGTCAGGGCATATTCCAACACCACGTCGTTCCTGCCACTAAAGGCTTCATCATCCAAGCACATCCTGCCAGGAATATGGACGTCGAACTTGTATACACGGCATATACGGTTAAGCGTCAGCATCAACTCAGAAGCTGCATCTAGTTTGCCACCCAACTCTAGAGCTACCTTGGCAGTACCGAGGATGTCCAGCAACGTCCTCATGTTTTGGTTCGTGCTGCTCCGGACGAGAGTAGTCAACTCCTGAGCAAATCCACGTTCGTTATGGTCATACTGGCCATTGTTAAACCTGCTGCAGAGCCTGAGCGCATTCAATGTGGCTATTTTCTCGAGGTACTTCTTGGCCACCAGGGTGGACTCACGGATTGCCAGACCCAGAGGACGAATCAGGTGTTTGAAACCCTTTTGGATGGTCTCGTCACTAGCTGCATAGTTATGCTTCTGTAGGTGGCTGATGGTATAGGCAGTCTGTTCCATGAACCAAACGTCAATCGGGTCCCGCATCATAAGTGACTCCCAGAAGACATCTGACTCACTTCCATCTACTGTACATTGGGTCAACTGGGAACAACCGGCATCGGTATTATCACTACGTTCCACTAACAATATGTTCGCTGGACATGTGTCGTTAAAGTGGATATCCAACAGAGCAGCTTCTCGTGAATGCTTTTTTGCAATGAATGCATCGAGTTCATCCCAAAGCGCCAGCTTCCAACACGCTGTTAAAGATTCAGCCATCAGGGACTCCGCAGCAGCATCTAGGTCAGGTGGTGGCGGTAGCTTAATAAAAACAGTAGGCCCGGTCATTTGGATTATGCGGTACCAACTTGTCCATAACCTAGCATCTTGTGAGTTTTTCAAGAGCCTGTTATAGACATCACAGGCCTGCCGGTATTTGCCACGACACTCGTATGAAAATGCTCTGCAAGCTTCTCTTTGGCGTTTGTCAATTGATGCATTACGAGTTCTGATGGCGGTATTTCCATTGGTATCAGTTCCAGTGTTTGATACATTACGCGCTGTGATGGCAGTACTTCCATTGGTATCAGTTCTAGTGTTTGATTTTGACCTCTGGGAATCATCGTTCAGGACAATAGTGGATATGCAAACGAGCGAGTCCAAGTCGCCCAGACCCAAGTAACCACGACAAAGGAGTGATATGATAGCCTGCGGGTCCAGACCGCCATTGTCAACGATATTCTTGCGCAGAGACTTGTCACTAAGAGCACGAGCTGGGTCGTTAAAATTGTACGACCTTGGCTTAATAGCCATTTTTTTCTCGATTATCATAACACCCCTTGCATAGGATCCACAGGATATAGCTGCATGGGCAACAAGCAATTCAGGTACAGCGAACAAAATAGAATCTAGTCGACGCATCTTGGACTTTATGTGTTCTTCTTCTTGGCGTAGAGTACCAGTCCCGGCTAACTTCCTACGCTTGGGTGATGTGGATCCCGGGTCCTTCTGCAGTGCAGCAAGCTCCTTGCGGTAACGGTCAGTCAACACCTTAATGCCATCCAAGAGGTTAAATATAGCCTGGCATGACGTATACTGGTCAGTGCTATCAAGCCGGTGGCGAGATTTGGAGACCACCTCGTAGGGTGGTTGCCAGTTGATCCCAAAAGTTGCACTATCACGTTTCAGAATGTTACACAACAGCGAGGCCACACGCTTGCCAATGGTGGCACACTGGTCATCATCCAAAAACTGCACGCAGGATTCTACGATATATGGTAACAGAAATGTTAACACAGAGGGGATCTTGACCATAGCCAAATCGCAGGCACGAAAAAGACACAAAGAAGGACATGAACTCGGCAGCATCTTAAGGAGCCACCAAACAAACGACTTGATGTCCAATACTGTGTTTCCATCAAGGCAAGTCTCGATAACACCCTCTATAGCACGGTTCCTCAAGAAACTGGTAGCACGGTAGGGCTCTATAGCACGACGAGTGACTGGGTCAAAAGAATTGTTCCAACGATGGGTCATCTCATCGAGTTCCTGCTGCGAACGCACACCACCCTTGTAGAGATGAAGCAGCTTCAGTATTTCCTGGATACAGTAGAGAGCTACTTGGAGGTGCATATTGGGTATCAGATAGTCACGTAATACAATGTCTGCAAGTTCCCTAGGGTCTGATTGAACAAGAGGTTTAGAATCTCGTTTCGGTAGAACATGCGATTTAGAATCTCGTGTTTCATGGCCATGACGTGCTTGATGATCTCGCTTCTGTTGATCGTGCTGTGGTTTATAATCTTGTTTTTGTTGACCATTGGGAATAAAATGTCTTGTAGGAACACGGGATTTGGTACTGTCACATGGAACGTAACCCAAAATAGAACAACATGCTGTGGCCAGAGTTGTTGGAGTCTTGGAAAAGTCGTCAGAATACTCAGCAATGGTGAACAAAGCAGCTTCTGCAAGGCGGGATGCTGAGGCCTTAGCACGATCCATATTAGACACAAAAGGGTGTAACTCAAGTAAATGATTCGCAGTCACCGCTGCAGCTTCCCTGGTGATATAGGGCACTTTGACTCTATCCTCGCTGTGTAACATGGAAGCCAACATCTCCAGTTTGGTCTCTATGCCATCGAGGTCCATAGGTGACCTGACACAAGCCACAACACAGTCAATGTAGGCACAGGGACGTTGGCCATAGTCAACAGTCTGTAGCCTCGATTTTATCTCGTTAATCAATTCACGTGAATCGTCGGGATCTATACCGATTTTCTCTATGCATGCTAGGTAGTAGGCTATACCGGGCGCACATAGAGCCAGTACCTCAGAAGATATCTTGCGTGACAGCACCGCCCAGCAGTTGAGTAACACAGAACCGATATGTACATCTATTGGTCTTAGTGTCAATACCTCGATTAGACGGTCGCAAAAGACGTCGATGTCACCCTGGTAAATGCAGATCAAAATAGCAATACAATTGTAGGTACGGGCAATGTGGACGTGGGATATACATTGGTTGTCACTGTACCCATATATTTCTGGGTAGAACACACGCTTGTTCTTCAAGGCGAAATTCAGTGTCTGCTGCGCCCTATTTAGCCAGACTGCAACAAAGTATTCCAAGATACGGACAAAGTTCTCACGGAGATATTCCACTATAGCACTGACCTTGTTAGCTTTATCTGGTATATAGACTAGACGGTCATTTAAACTCGGTGGATCCTGGTACTGACTGTGGTTGTCACTTGGTACTAGTGGATTCGCCTTGGACAATACGCCATGTGGTAAATGTGTCTTTTTGGTCCTGATGTGTTCTAAATATGCTCCAAAGGGGGATGCAACATAGTTGGTCTGGGCTTCTAATAGAGACTCCCGGTCACGGAGTGAATCTAGACGGACCATGACGTGAGGGTTGGTAGCATGCCACAAAAGACGAACTAGTGCATAAAATCGGTATTTGTCAAGACGTTGTAGTTGCTCAATCAGGGTTGACGGATCTGTGCCATTGTGAATACTTTGGAGCAACTGGAAAAGACGATAGTCACAGTTGTCCAGACTGTGTTGCAACATATCATCTGTACACAAGACGTTTTTCATGGTCCCTTCGTGTAGTTCTTCCAGTCGATCTATTACCAGAGGGTGCATAACCAGGTCAAGCATAGACTTTGTCAAATTCTGCACTGGTGTCAGCTTTGAGCGTGTAGTCATCATGAGGCGAACGGGAGTCAGACAAAGGCCAGATATTGCTAACCTAGAAACAGGAATAGATAATATGTTGCAAAGCTGAGACAAAGCCAACCATGCCCTGCCGAATTTCTGACTAGGGAAATACAACATATCCCTAGCGACAGCGCCAGATTCCGTTGGCCTGTTAACGGCACAAATCAAAGGTTCAGGTGGACGAAACTCGGAATCGATAATCTCTTGTAACATCTGCGTGAAAATCTGGGACAATGTAGTTGTACTCAAGTTTGCAGTCAAGACTAATGAAGTGTTCCAAAAATGTATACAATCCGATTCGCTGTCAAGGCTTCTAGAGCATCCTAGTGATATAGAAACCAGGTCACACAAGTAGTGCCGCCGCATGTGGTCAACGTCAGTAGATGTATCCGCCATAATAGCCATATTATCCATGAACCGTGAGTTGAAGAAACCAATATTGTTTGCCATCTTGGTGAATGGACTTAGACAACGGTACACTTTCGATTTGTTTTGTAACCAGAGTATACACGTTGGCCCAAGTGCTTCTAAACGACCAGCAATATCTAGAGCTCTTTGGTCAATGGTAGAACATAACCATTGTGCCCATATGTTAGATAGATCCATCGAGATGTACGACCTCAGATCGTGAGATACGTCGTTCCGCAAGAAACCTAACTGAGATTCCAGTAAAGTGGCGATCAAGTCATGGTCCAGAGTGACACCGTCAATGTCACATGTATGCTGTGACCCAAGTGGTAGGGTAGTACCCACTATGTGCCTGGATGTCATTGGTACCTGTGTTGATACGAACAGATCGAGGGAGCGGTTGTGTAGATCAACTTGACCGTCACAGACCAAAGGCGAAGCTAAATGGCACCTGTCACATATAACGTAATAACTGTGACGTAGCCTTGTAGCAACCAGTGGAACCCGGCAATGGAAGCAGAAGTGAGGTAGTTTGGCTGTGTATAAGCTTATATATCTTGTATATGGTATTCGTTCTTTGCGGTGATTGGCCATTGGACTAGAATGGATGCTGGTAGTAGATCCTCGGCGTGTTCCCGAAACATGTTTTATGCTCGCATTCTCTGATGAGTCAGTAGTACCATTGGTGTATGTGTTTCTGCTGAAGACCGATGTGTTGGAACCATTGTGTCCCATGATGACTGGAGCGCATTCGTGGCCTCCTGAATCCACAATAGAATGTGCCGATCGAATTTTCGATATCTGCGTTCTACGGAGAGCGAACAAACTATTGGGGTCCGTAAGTAAAGGGATTGTGTGAGCTACAGCATGTAGACGCCGATTGAGTGACTCAGATGCCATGCAGTGGGCGACCATGTTATACGACTCCATACCTGGGTCTGACCGTAGGATGTTCCAAAGGTTAAGCATATGCGGTAGCACCTGGATGGCGTTGTAACTAATATCACACTGTGTACATGATTTGATAAACACAGTTACAGCCTTGAACATATCACTGAACAATGATGCCCTCGGGGTAGTAGCAGTCTTTGGATTCATCATTAAGCGCTTGAAGTTTACCGCTACACTTGCAAGGTAACGAGTCATTGCATGTACCAGCAGCTTTTCAATCACTACCGAGCGTTGGTTATGACACGAGTTCTTTCCTGGAGTGATGACCTTCCCAGAAGTAGCATCGTTCCTAGTAGCAGTATGATCAATAAGCCATGTTGCCTGTGACTCCGATACTGCAGTGCTGCCTTGCGATCGTGATTGATTATGGGTTTCACTGATGCTGGGTCTCAATGGACCTTGTCCAGAATTGTGTCTAACCAGTAAACATAAAGTGTTAATCACATGGATAGCCTCCTTGATGGGTGAAGACACAACAGAACGTAAAGATGCCAGTATCAACAAAGTTTCTTTGTTTGATAGTGATGCCAGTTTTGTGGTTGAACAGGTCACATTGTCCGTAGAGGACGTGTCCAGTACTTTGCCTTTGGGGGTTGATGTCGACAATGTGCTCTGTGCTGAATCCACTTTGTGGCTGCTGGGATCCAAAAGGCGATATAGTAATACCTCTACTATGGAGTCACAAAGATGCATTACCGATAATAGAGGTGCGCGGATACTAGAACGCATTGAAGGACATATTTCAATCACCTGGACATGGGTATAAGTTTCCAAGATGAGCGATGTTGTGGAATAACGCCTCCACGGGTCGTTATTCGATGATATCCGGTCCTGAGCCATCAACAGAAGCAAGGCTAACGAGTTGAAAAAAATAAAAGACAGTGCTACATCCGCTTTCTCCATAGAGTCGTGCCGTAGCAAAAGGCGAATTGCCGCCTCCGAAGCTAGGCAAACCATGACAACTGAGGATTCGTCCGTGAGATTGATGGGGAAACATTTGGTAAAGGCATAGCTTCCAACTTTGGGCCTGCTAGGAGTCTCTGGGGAACAGCTAGACTGGGGAGAAGTGCCTCCATTCCAGATTGTAGATTTCCGCAGTCGGTCGTATTTTCCGAAATGACCAAGGAGTCTTGCCATGGCTGAATGTCCCAAATGAATAATTGAATCAATCTTGTATCCACGTGACTGTAGGTTGGCATATATAGTCTTCATAATGTCATAGGGACGATTAGTAGCTTTTATATAACCCTGGACGATACGGTTGACGCAACTGTAGGAATATGGATCCACCCTCAACAGGACATCCCGCGTTATTGAATCTGTAGTGGGAGTAGTAATATAACTGCTGTCTTGTGATTCTGGACGATGGTTGGTTTGGACAGCCGTTTGGGACATACTGAAGTGCTTCGAGGTTGATAACGGTGGACGCAAAAGGGCATGGAGAACCACCTGGATTAACCTAGGTCTATCATGTGATCGCTTAATTACATCCAATGAGATAACAACTATTGATATCAATATATCAGCAGTTTCTGTAGGTATATGCAGGCGGTATCTATTAAGAGCCACTGTAGCCATCCTGAAAAAGGTGGTGTAGTAGTCACAATCGTGAGCATGGACTCCCACCTGCTGGATGAAACGCCTGTAGTAGTACAGGTGCCACACTAACAATATCCTAGACGTCAGAGTCAGGTATTTTATCCTGGTTTCATTCGACACTTGGTTGCCATGTTTACTAATCAACGAACGCTTGGGTGTATTAGCAGCATCGTGGATCAAATACGTAACAACCTCCTGCATCAGCCTCAGGGAACGGAGTACAGTCATCTGGGATGTTGTAATCCTGTAGTTGGGTGAGTTCCTACCATAATCCAATAGATCCAACAGAGCATTGGAATGGTAACCATCGTCATTACCTAGAGCATGTTTCACAAAGTTACCCTTGTAATGCAAATTACAGTACCCAATGGCTAAATAGCTGTAGGCCTGCCACAGAGCCAGGTGGTGTGATAGGATACCAAGGTTTCCAACGACGGCCGCCAGTGGACGTAGTGAACGCTCCAAGAGGTATGATGCAATCCTGAGGCAAAACTGATTTAATAAATAACCTGAGGGGGGATATATAGCAGATGTGAACCAAGCGCTGCTAGACAATAGATCACAATTATTATCCAAGGTTACGCTACGATCCACCCGGGTGTTGTAGCAAAACTCGGAAATTAATATCGACAACACACGCACACTGTTGTCGTTAACAACCACAGCGGGCTTTGTCGTATCCATAATTGCACCAACCAGTTGCAAAGTCTTCAGGGAACGACGGAATAAACTCACTGTTGTACCGTATCTTTCACGAAGTACATCTGTAATATGAATTAGTTAATATATAATTAGTAGTTAAATTGAAATGGCACCAAAATAAGGTGATTCGCTGTGAATATAATAAATACAATATGGTCACTGGGAATAAAATAAATACATTATAGTCACTGGGAATAAAATAAATACATTATAGTCACTGGGAATAAAATAAATACATTATAGTCACTGGGAATAAAATAAATACATTATAGTCACTGGGAATAAAATAAATACGTTATAGTCACTGGGAATAATATAGATATACGGTAAATAACTAAAGGATATAGTATAGATATAGGGTAAATAACTGTGAATAATATACATTAAGCACAACTAAAGGGAACAATAGGTAGTGAAACTACAGGATATATATGTCTAGGTCTGCGGAAAAACTGTTGGATATGAACCAGAAGTAGCACCAATAACAAATGGCATTGGACGTACCTAGAAAGTCAGCCACCAAATCCTCTTGAAATCCCTCGATTAACTGGGGACGTGAACCGTGTATAATGTTGGCCACATGGACAATACTGCGAGACCAAGCAAAGGTTGTACGTACCGGGATGTCACCATTGACATAGACCCGATCGATTTGAGTATCCAAAATGACAGAAAGCAGGTGTCTAAAAAAAGATACCATCCGGCGCAGGTCATCACTATCAATGTCCTCGTAGAACTCTGGTCCATATGCACCCGTGAACATCGAAGATACAACTGTTGAATAACAATATATAGCTCGATGGAACGCCTTGGAACACTCCGCAGTGCACAGGAGTTTTATCCCCTTCAACAGTGGCATTAATATGGTGGAGAAAACCACAGAAAATGGACCTTGTGGTGACAGCAGCTGGTTTATCCCGCCGGGAGAAGCCCTTTTGAGGCGCTTATACGATCTTGTACCATTCCATTTAGACTCCAATTTGCGCAACTTGCCATACAAGACGTAGTTGGGATTGCCTCCAAGAAGCTGTATCGAATCATGTTGGCAGAGCTCCCAACACTTGCGCAAGAGAAACTCATGACTCTGGTCGGTACCCGACGTTAGCTGCACAAGACGCTCGCTGAACTGGCGAATGCCAGAGCGCTCCAGAATCTGCCGAAGCAGACGAATGTCATCCAATAGTGACTCCGCCATGATGTGACTGGATCAATGTCTTGACCGATGATACAATACAGCGATGGCTCAACCATTGTCAGCCGAAGTCCATCATAGCATCATGAGCTGCGACATAGACCAAATGGGTCAAGTAAATTGACCAAATGGAATACAAAGGGCTGCATTTAGACTAGAGGAAAAGCTAAAATCCTGCTTGAATGAAATGCTATCTTCCAATATGAAGCGATATTGCAAACAGGTGTGTATAATTGATATTGTATAGTGGGAATATGGCTCAGAAAATTATAGCTAGTCCCTGTCCGGGAATACATGTGTAAGCAAGAAGAATAGCCCTGGATGTACAATACTTGGTATAAGGACTGGACAAAATAATTACAACGTCTAAAACGTAACATGCATGTTTGGTGAATACTAAAAAAATATTATCAAGGCTTCCCGGATCTAGTTGATGGAATCACAAACGCGACATCAAGGAGGTACACACCACAGATTGGCAATATGAATCTTGATACACCTAGTGTATATTAGCTGTGATCTAAAGTGTAGTTGTATGTGCAAGGAGCTATGTACAGAGGCCATATTGACGTGAATATAGAAGCCATGATGTTGACGCATAAAACGTTGTTTCGTAATATTGTTAAATATACACAGAGATCATTACATTTAGAACCACTTAGTATAATGTAGCAGTGCCGTTGAAGAAACTTTGTTGATGCATAGGTGCGTTTGAGATTACACGAGCTATGCCAAGTAGTTATGGGCTATTGACTAATCGTGATCAACAGTGATATAGAGTGTGTAGCGTAACCGACATACGGGAACTGATATCGAAATGATGTGTTTATGGTATAATGAGGGCTGATGTAACATGTGAAAAGCGATGTTGTTCCCCACAGTGGAGAGCAACAATGAGGGTAAAACTGGAATGCAGTTACACAATAGCACAGGAGATGTACAACCAAAGACGCAGTAGACTATATAGAAGACAAAGGGAAGCGGAGACTGAGTTTTAGTGTCCCAGCACGAAGTGGTGTGTAGAGGTGTGTAACGACACACTGCCAGACAGCAGGCCAAATTGTTGGTAAAAGGGACAATATCAGGCACAAGTGTTGCATACACGGTTGAACAAGGATAGTGTAGTACCATATCGCCACAAAATGTCGCTAATTAATGTGACAAATATAACAGTGGGAAACAACGTCTGCCCAGTGACGGCGCCACTAGTCTTCCAAATCGAGTTCGAATGCCTCGAGGACTTGAAGCACGATGTGGAGTGGAAGATTATATACGTGACTTCGGATGGTAGCGGGTACCAACAGGGACAGCGGGATCCACTGGATGAGTCCCAACCACGAGATGGAGAAATAGTACTAGACGCAGTGTGCTTGGGGCCTATCTACAGAGGTGTCCTGGAGTTCGAGTTCAGAGTGGCGCCGCCAGACTTTACGAGACTCAACCCAGGTGGAATACTGGGAATGCAGGCCGTGTTGGTTACCGCAAGCTACTGCGACCAGGAGTTTATACGCATTGGGTACTACACGAACAACTGCTACGATGACCCGGAACTGAGGGAATGCCCACCAGACACACCCAATATCGACAAGATGGTCAGATGCATTATTGACCAGCCGCGTGTCACCAGGTTCCCCATCAGGTGGGACAATGATGGACTGATTGACCCCGATGGCAATGACATCAGCAGTGTCATCAACGACCAAGATGCTGCCACATCGGATGAAGAACCACAAGAAGAGGACAAGGAACTATCAAACAATCTACAGTCAAAGGAGGACACCCACACAGAGGGACACAATGACCTCGGCGAAGTGGACGAGGCATTAGGTGTCAAACGTGGTATCGATGAAGTAACAACAGAGGTTTTCGACACTGAAAACCGAAAGGTACACAGGTCAAACGGACTGGTGGCACTATCTACAAACACGTCAATATCGGAAATATAACACCAGACGCTTTGGCCGTACCGGAGGTGAGACCAGGGAAAAGGACCAAGCCATATCGGAAATCTATCATTAGCGCTAAAGTACCCAGAAAACAATTTTAAACCGTTATTATCGAGATAGAACGCGGTATATGCCTGGAAGTATAGTGGACTGGAGCATACGAACCCAGGTATTCCGTTAACCAATCGATTGCTGGGAACAAACATGAGTTTCTATAATCCTATATAGTATATTAACGCCAGAAACAATGTTGAATTAACTGGCACTGGTCCATTTAATAGACACTAGAAGTTGTACATAGAGCCTTGAATTTGTCAGAGGTCCTATAAAAAGCTGTTGTTCATAACTTGTGTATAATTACTGGAAGCATCCAGCGCTTACTTGCGACCAAGTGTCATCCTAATGCGGTCGTATAAAGCACCAAAACTGTCAAGAGCCGGGCGTGCATCGATGTACACCTGGACATCGTCTGAAGCAGTGGGATCATCGTAATAGTCGATGACGTAACGCACTTCGTGACCACAGCGATTCACGAACCAGTCATGGCGGTCAAAGGGTTTGCCCTTGCTGTTGCAAGATGACTAAATTGTTTCTAAACTAACCCCCAGATGAAACGGTGTAAAAGTGAACGTGGCGATTCCTTGCCATATTTGCCAACGAAACGACGCAATTGTGGAGTTAGACACGTACTGTTACAGAATGAACAAAGCCAACATAGGACATACCTGGCATGCATACGCTCCCAGTCCAGAACCCTAGACCATGTACGCTCGTTGACTGCATTGTGAGCCATGACGGCATCATGCATATAGACAGCCTCCTCGGGAGTAGTTTTGCGCTTGAGCGCAAGGGCGTTGTAGAACTGCATTGGAGAAGGGTACTTCCATTCTGAATATCATGTTCACCAATATGCAATCGGACATACTTTCACCCTGATCAGTACGGGGAATGGATGAAGTTTCCCTGGTTGTGTCGAGGTCACGACCCGCATCAGTTAAAGCACTATTCGGAAGGACTGGCATCATGTTGGCTTCGTCCATCTCGAGCGGGCAAGAACCATGAGTGGACTCAGCATCGGGACGTTGACAGACTCCAAAAGGCTCCATTGTAGAGAACTGGCATAAACACCGCAGTGTGTATACCAGCAGTCCTAACGTGACGCAACCGAAGACGAGTGGCACTTTGGCCTGATTAACAGTGTGTCCCAGTTAAACGAATATAGAAAACATTTTTGACCAATTTGATAATAAATTCTAGTGTTGAACCTGTTACCCTTAGGTTGGTTGGTAACACAATCCGACGCATGGTATTCATATGACCGCGAAGTAAGGGGAATACAGAATATCTGTGATATCCGGATTTTGAATGTGCATTAAGAAATTAGTTACTGACTGTGATGTTACAGAAATTGAAAAAACAAAACGACTAGAAGCCGCAACGGCAACGGCCAGAGGTTCCTGAAGCCTTCCATACTTGGAAACGAGACGTTACAATATCGCAATAGATGGATAATTCATCTTTGTACGCCAATAATCATTGAATATCTGATTGGATACATCGACCAATGGCGCGCAACTCGGAAAAGGCGAATGCCATGCTTAACAAGTGGCTGCGTATCAAGAGCGGACTGTCTGCACATGATACGCAGCTCACTCGTAAGCCGAGGCACACGTCGGAAGTAGAAGATGTACGAACAGCGGAGCACTGGCGTAATCTGCTGGTCAAGGATATCATGATATCCATATCACGTATACAAAATGCAAGCCTGGGGGAATTTGCTATACGTGACCTGAATGATGAAATCAACAGGCTAATTGGTCTCAGAAAGCGGTGGGACGAACGAGTTATCGAACTGGGAGGACCAGACTACAGAGCAATGTCCTCGTCAATAGAAAACGCACATGGTGCCGAATTAAAAATAGGAGGTGGGGGATATAGATACTTTGGAGCAGCCAAAAACCTGCCCGGTGTAAGGGAACTGTTTGAAAAGCAGGAAAGTGACGAGCGCAGAGTAGATACATACGTAACAAGAGCTGAACTATATCGCAAAATCAATCCAGACTACTATGGGTTCAGAGACGACGAGGATGGGATGTTATCGGCGGCAGAAGCTGAACTGGAAAGGTCGCTGCATACATCGGGTTTCAGTGCCTGCGGTGGTGTCAAGGTGGATGCTAAAGACCTAGAGGCGGAAGACCTGGAGTGGGATGCGTCACTGAGACAGGCGTTAGAAGCGCATCTGAAGAATCCCTAAACCCTAAGGCGTTGGGGACTCTAAATTACCGAGATAGTGATAAGGACAATAGTCCATCTAGATAGATGATATAACTTCTAACAAACGTAATATCGACAGAGTGTATAAACAGGTACAATATTTAGATTGTAACAAAATACAGAAAGTGTATACATTGTAAACACAGTAATCACTTGATGTAGTAAGCACATTAATCACTGGATGTAGTAAATACGACAATCATTAGATGTAGTAAACAGTGCAATCGCTAGATGTAATATGTACAGTAAACACTTGATGTAGTAAATACGGCAATCATTAGATGTAGTAAGCACAGTAATCACTTGATGTAGTAAACAGTGCAATCGCTAGATGTAATATGTACAGTAAACACTTGATGTAGTAAACAGTGCAATCGCTAGATGTAATATGTACAGTAAACACTTGATGTAGTAAATACGGCAATCATTAGATGTAGTAAGCACAGTAATCATTAGATATACTATTCACAATGGAATCATACGCAGTAATAGAAATCTATACCGATGCAAATTGGTATCCAGTAATGACCACAGTATATATACACGTGATTATAGCAAATGTATTCATAGGATATATCCACGTAATTATTGTATAGGTATTCGCAGTATATATCCATGCAATTATTGTATGGGCAGATTATTTAAATTTGTTTGGCAGCATTTCGACCAAAAAAAGACTATACGAACAGTGACAAATTAAAGCCCCTTGACGTCATAGAGCTCGTTGGGAATATGAGGACGGGTGCGCTTCAGCTCCTCGATAATCTCGGGCTCGCCCCAAGGACCGAAGTCAGAGTCCATCCAGTCGTCGTCAGGGCGAGTACCGCCCAAAAACATAGGCAACTGGTCGGGGTCGACCAACTCAGCAACTATGGTGCGAGATTCTGTCTTTGAGGATATCACGCTGATCTTGGACAAGGTTTTGGCATCGAGTAGAGGGGACATAATCTGCCACAAGGCGGAGAAAAAAGTAGAGGCGTTGATGAACAACAGCTTACCCAACATCTCGGGGTAGTAGTTCTGAGTAACTGCAGACATAGTGGTTAAGAACGACCGGAGCTTGGTGTTTATTTGCGATATAGAGAAGCCGCGGAGGTCGACTATCGTCAAAAGTTGCTCTACACGCTTGCCGTGCTTGATGGAACAGGCAGGCATCATGACGTGGGTCAGATACTCGTAACGCTGGACGTAGTAACGCGTAAGCTCCTCAGTTGATAGGTGCTGCAACAACTTAGTGCAGCTGCCATGACCCATGCGCTCGATATAGATCGGACGGCCGAGCTTATCAGTGCCGTGGTAACCGTGAGGGAAATACTGCCTTACGCGGTCACGAATGTATGACAAATCAGACTGCAGGCAGATGTAAGCGCATGGAGTTGCGACCCACCCTTAAAATGGAATCTACCTTCAGCTCCATACGCCAACTGAAGTATTTGTTAAGCATGGTACTCGTCTTGTTGATGTCAAATTTGCGAGCACGAAGGAACCTGGGAAATATGGCAACATATCATAGGTGACGCACCTGACGAAGAAGAGGTCGTCAAACAACTCCTGGTTGCCGCTAATGTGCATGGAGTATAAACTACGTATTTCCTCCAGCCTCATGCGCTGCTCCTCGTTCAAAGCGGAGACCAGGCCACGGAGCTCCTCGGGAGTCTGCAGCGCACTAAGTCAAACTAACCAAGGTTAACGTACCAGGTCCGTCGGAGTATGCTTTCCCATTTTTACGGGAATATAAAAAATCAAACAGTGGGTATTTTGTAGCTACTAACATCGATGTTGGTCCCGCCGAGAGCAACGTCACCCGTAGTGCGCGTCGCACGACAGCACAAATAGAAGGTCTAAGAGACAGCCCAGAACTACTGGGTAAATTAAAAAACAAAGAAACAAGTGGTCAAAGTGCTATGATAAGTGCGCTAAAAGCTACATGTGCGAAAAGTTGAATTTGACAGTATTGTTGGCGTCCTCGAAGGACACCGCAAGCAAAAATTATGCTGTTGGCACTCTCACAATGGAGAGCCCATGGCTCATTACGGTCAGCTGAGTGCAATGCCCCGCTCCGAGCCACGACAGGGTGATACGTGAGCCACCCCGAGCGCCAGCCAGGTAAGTTTAAAAAGCCTGGGCACAACATGGTCCATGGGGGTATGACACACTAAGCGGGTGATGATGCATGGACCCCATGTACACCTAATAGTATGTATTTTATTCTATTCTTATATCCATATTTTACGTGTGATATGATCATATTGGTGTGTTCAAGACAATATTAAGTGTTATCGTGGCAGAAGAAGGTTGCTCTTTGCAGAGCTATTTTGTTAAAACATTCCGAACCATCTGGTGAATGAATCAACATAGAACCAAAAAATGCCAGGGTGTAACCCAATATAAACCACATTAAAACCAACGTTAGTGTTTACCCAGAGAGGAGCCAGAACTAAGTAGTCAAAATGCGGAAGAGCTGGACTTTGCCCATGCGATTGCCAACAGCCAAAGTGCTGGAACGAGCACAAAATGATAATGCTGTAACACGACCCAAGTTCACACTCTCAATTGGCCAGTTGCTTACCACTTGGCCACTAGGGTTGTGGATGATACGCAAGGCATTCCGCTTGTGCTCAGAACCATATGCGATGAAACGACCGTTGCTCTCATGAGCAATGGCAGTTATACCAGTAGATAAATTGCCGTACGTCTTGACCACATCCTGCTGGATGTGGGAACCCGGCAGAGTGGCATCGGAGGGTGGCATTATGGGATAAAGATTCAAAAAACCCATACGAGAACCACATGAAATATAGGCATTCCTGGAAAAGTCAGTGTTCGACATGGGTGAAGACTCGAAGCAGGAAAGACGCAGAGAGTGCTCGTCGCGGAACTTGTGAACACAACGACCTGACACTAGGTCCCATTCGTAAATCTGACGATATGTTTAAGCACACAACAGTTATAACCTACATTAGCATCTGAATCCGCAGTTATCACTACACCAGCACGTAAATGAAATCCAATACCCTGGAAAATATAAAATCAACACGTCTATCACCTACCACGGCCGTGGCATTCATCTGGAAGTGGTGCATTATGGCACTCGAACGGGAGTCACATAAAAGCACACCGCCACGATCAGTACAACAAAGGGCAAACATGGAGCCATTTTGATCATCAGAAAAGGAAGGAGTGTAAATACGGCGGTAACCATAGGCAGTACGGGGAGAATTAATAGTGGCGATCCGAGTAGAGACACTGAACGTGATTAACAAAATCCCAACTGGGACCTACCCATGTTGGCAATCATAACGCAACACCGACTTCTGGCCATCAATTAGGAAAATGCTTCGACCGCCATCGGCAAAGGCAAAGCTGGAAATAGGACGGCTGCAACTTGGCGATGACTTGGATTCACCCTTGAGACCAAAGTGATGGCCCTCGCTGCGGTGACGGTCGATCTCAAATAAACGGATAGACTTATCACGACGACCTAAAATGGCAAATAGCCTGTTACTCTCGTCGAAGGATAATTGAGAAACGCCGCCACTGGAATTTGTAAATTAACAGTAAACAAAACCTACGATACAGACAGGTTGTGACCACGCTCGGTGTGACGCTGAATCAAAAACCGTATGCCAGAAGAACGACGACCTGGCTTCACTTTGGTGAGTTTGCCAGTGAGAGTAGAGACATCGATTTTCGCAGAAGTCGAGCTGGTGTCATCACGTGACTCAGAGATGACACGACGGCGCTTCAGTACCCATTCAGGCTCTGAAGCTGTTGATGTAGGTGCATTCTCGGAGGGCTGGTCATCATCATCTTCCCAAACGGGCATTGAAGATAAATCAGTGGTGCCATGGTCAATGTTGATAGTGTCAGAAGTAGTCTCCGCGTTTTGAGCGCTATCATCGTCACTATCCCGAGCACTGCTTGGAGATGCAGCAATGCCTTTAACTGCAATCGTCATGTTAATGGTGGATATAGATCGAGGTATAACATAGACCATGATATTCGCCACTGTTACACAGAAAACAACATTAAACACATATACCTATAGATATAACTGTGCACAACCGTTACCTTTAGGCATGATAAAGATGATAAACACGCTTGAGAAGGTGGAAATAAAAGACCGGTGAACCTTCCACGGGAAACAGTGGCTGCACGCCAGTAACAATTGCGATGTGTGACGGAAAGTAGATATACTAGGTTAGAATTCAATTTGTATCTGAAGTGTCAGGGCGTGGTAAGAAATATCGGCACTACGCGCGCCCCCTCAAGAGGCACTGATCTGGTCAGGAACAATAATCATATCGAATTAATCATGATGATACGGTCACCATATAGGTCCTATGACACACCATAGATGCAGTCACATTCTAATCAGACGTAAACTACCATCAGAATGAACCATCGTACCGAGGGAGTAAAAATGATATATTCTATCTCGTGGTTACCATGAACCTGGCCTGTCTCGTGGTATATAGTCGGCTGTATGTGCGCCATAGACTTGTATATAGCTGCAGAGGTCGATATAGCCAAAATCTAACATGTCTACATAACCGTGTTGATACCATAGATCTAATGTGTAACTAGGCATGGCGGACACTGGGATCACAGTTGGCCTGGAATAGCCATCCACTGATGCATATAATGGCAATTTTTGGAAGCGAAAGTATCGCTATAGTATATAAGTACACCGACGGGCAGCCACGTGAGATAGTAGGCTGTGGCATATAGACGTATAATGCTTAATAATTCACCGATCGTTTCTACTATTATACGAGCGATATATAATATTGTGCCCAAATAACACAATCAAATTATTAAACCTAATTTTAGTTATAGACTACGTTTTTCAACATGGTAATGGATTTCATCACTTTCCTCTGGATCTCAATATTCGCCCTAGCGGGTGTAATATTGCTGCTCTATATAGTAGTTTGGTGCGCAGCTTCACAACCGCCGTGCATTTGTAGTCATGGAGTAATATGGCCACTTGTAGTGCTACTTTGTGTCCTGGCTGGAGTAACGCTGTACGCCGACCTGGCGAGGGATACACTGCCAGATGCGGTAGGGAGCTTTGTAAAAAAGGTCAATAATCTGACTGCGCCGTCATCTTAGGACACTAAAGTTGATGCAAGATCACCTCTGGCAATAATACACGGAAGACCAAGGGGTGATGAAATGTCACCATAGCAAGCTGAGAATAGCACTTGTCCCTACAGGATCCATCGGAACCAAGAAAATGGTAATTGCTGACAATGTCAACATGTTCAGCAGGTAAAAAAGCAAGCTAGACATACGCAAAAAAACTACTTAATGCATAGAATATATGCATCCCAGTAATAATGGGTGGCTCGTATTATGTAATAATTCATGTGAAACCTAGATGCTTGTTAATCCGTGTTGATAATTAGGGAGTGATACAGTTGATAATGTAGTGACTGATATAGAAGACATGTAATGACCGGTATAGTAGATATTGTAATTGGTAGCGATAGAGAATATGAGAAACACACAATAAGATCATACAAATCGGCGTGTATATGTAACCCCAACGAAATAACTATTATAGATATAGATATTTTATGTAGATAGGACACTGTCACAGAGGTGACCTTATCACGTTCTCATGTAAACCAAAAACTAACAGCGTAAACATAATTAATATATCCTGGATGTATGTAAATGTGTGTTAACAGTTGCGTTTAACCAAAGAGAGCACGACTGGAAGGACCCAACCACAGCTGAAAGGTCGGGTGGAAACAGTATTAAAAGATCATATCGCATATATTAAACAGACTTTTACCTTTGATAATTCGGCAGTTAGACCAGGTGTAAAGTCAATAAAGTGGCAGGATGCCGGGAAATGTCAGACTAGAGGCATCAGGGGTCAAACCGACCTTCCAGGCAGAAGGTGACTCTTCTGGCCGAACAATACTCGAGGAAGTTAAAAATATCAAAATAAAGTTCCTGAAAAATACGAGATTCCACGCCATCGCAGAAATAGAAGGACTCAATGTTGCTATCGCAAATGCCATACGCAGGATTCTACTCGCAGAAGTACCAACACTGGCAATAGAAAGCGTACACGTAAGCAAACGTGATGTCATTGGTCATTATTCGCAGATATATCAAAATACGGGAGTCATACAGGACGAAGTACTTGCCCATAGAATAGGCCTAATACCCTTTGATTGCAACCCAGATCTGATTCCGTACAGAAGTACGTTATAGGATAAATCTACTTGCAATGCGTACAGATAATGAAGACCTTAGCGATAAAAATAGCGTATGCTTCCATCTAAAGGTTAAGTGTACCCGAGAAGACCTGAATGGAAGATCTAATATGTCCGGTAAGTTGCAGGAAGTATAGCCAAAATTGTTGGTCGATTATATAAGCGAATTCTTGAATCGGAAGTAGACATAATTTGCAAAACAACTTAAATCTGTTGTGTTAATATCGTTTGCAGTGTACTCTAGGGATTTGAAGTGGGTACCAATGTCGGACGAACAAGCAGCGATGTTTCGGGATAACCCACCTAAACCGATTCATGATGACATCCTGCTAACCAAACTGTCACCTGGACAGGTGAGTTTAAAGTGCAACTTGCATTGAAGAATCTAGAGTCATATTGTTAATTTGAACGTGTATAAAATGTTACATCCATTTTGTATGAGGTGGACATCTAAGTTTATTTCATTTAGGAAATTGATCTCAAGGCATATCTGGAGAAGGGTATAGGCAAAACGCATGCTAAATGGTCACCTGTATGCACCGCCGTGTATAGATTCAAACCAGACATCACATTCTGTGATAAAGACCCACTTACCAAAAGCGAGGTAGAAGAGCTTGCGCAGATATGCCCCATGGGAGTTTTTAGCGCGGAAAAAGGTAAATGGTATAACCAAAGGATAACATGAGATACAGGGCGCATCAAGGAAATCCGACCGTACAACTGCACATCGTGCCGTGCATGTGTTGAACGCTTTCCAAGAAGAGTCATCATCAATAAACTCTGCAACCACTTTATATGTAAGTTGTGCTGTTGGATCAAATCAGTCATTGCCAGTCTCGGTCGAATCAACCGGTGCTATACCTAGTGGACAGCTATTCCTGAAGGCCATAGGAGTCCTCAAGGAAAAGACCCAAAAGCTCAAACGACGCATGGTAGATACCATAAGCTATACACCCTAGGTCATATTGGTCTAATCAATGACCCTCAAGGGAATCGTACCAACCACACAATGATGATGCAACATAGGATGCATTGATTCAAACATCACAACCTGTTTAACATACAAATGTGTAGTTAATAACTATATTGTTCTGCAGTTAGATGGCAGAATTGCCAAGGGTGGTTTGGACCTCTGGTGAGACGGGGCAGAGGAACGTAAACAGACGCAAGACGTGCCAAAAATGTTGACATGCAGTGATAAATGATTCAAAGATCGTCAATGTCGAACTTGACATCTTCCTTGCCGTCCTCGCTATCAGATGCAGACGATTCATCCTGGAACTCAATACCACCGTCACCCTCCTCATCGTAGAGATCAGTCTCGTTGATCTTGGTAGACTCAGGAAGTTCACCATACGCCTTCAGAGAACGGGCCTCGTCGGGAGTGTACTTTGCGATAACATCTGCCTTGCTATCCTGGTAGTCACGGAGCGATACCAAAATGATGTCGCCGGCGTTGACCCACACCCTCTTACGCATCTTACCCCTAAAAATATGTACAGCTATCAAAAGCCTGTTAAATTACCTAATGTGGCACAGACGCTTGTTGCCGTCAAAACAGTAAGCCTCTAGACGGCCGTTACCAAGCATACGGAGCACTTGAGCGTACTCTGCAAAGTGATGGCATAACACACGCAAATAACAAACCTTGGTCCTCCATTTTGAAAACCAATTCACGCTTCTCGCCCTCATTGTCGTTCTTACCACGACGGCGGTTCTTACCTCCCTTTCCTGAGAAGTGTTAGCACAGGAATCACGGAACCGCTGCGTGGCAGCGCATCTGCCAGGAAACCTACCCTTATTCTTCGGCATGGTGACAGTTAGAGGATAATATTATAAGTGCAGTTGATGCCCAAATGAAATATATAGCGCGCTTGATGCTAACAAACGCGACATGGTGGGGATCACCCATATCGGAAGCCAATTATACACGTTATAAAGTGATTATATACTGTTCGATCACTCGTTAAAGCTTTTTTCAAGCTCGAGCTGCTTGAGGCGAGCCTCGTGGATCATCTTCTCCTTCTGCACCAGACGCGAGCACTGGTCAACCAGACCCATTAGCCTAGACAATGTTACAGTAAATGTGTATGTAACCTACGTTGCGATATCCTTGGACCAGGCGTTTAGCAATGTGTCCGAATCCTTGCGCTCGCCAAAACGAACCAAACCAGCAGGACGGTCGATCTTGGCATGGATAGTCTTAGCGTGGACCATTGCGGATATTTCCTCCTCCAATTTCTGTAGAAACATAACATCCCTATATTGGAAACATACCTCACAAGTGGTGTTAGTCAGTTCCGATAGACGAGATAACTCGATGTTAGTGTAGAACTTGCTTGCAACCATGATGTTATGCTGGATCACACGATCAGCAAGTGCTGCTAGGCGTTCCGAACCACCGGGGTACTTGCCGTCAGAGAATATCACGTGGGTATTCACAAAGTGGCCGATTTCATCCTCCAGGGGGAATGCAACCAGGTTGTCAGAGAGGAGCTCATTGTATAACCACGACAGCATGGGAGTGTCCCTCATGTGCTTCTCGTCGGATTCCAAAAAGTCCTTGCGGTACTTTATGGTCTCTTCCGATATTGGAGCAATGATGAGGAAGATTAGTACGCATTCCAAGTCCTGTAAAACATAATTAACGCGTATATAGCAGTGGTTATTGGATCAGAACACGTGGAGTATATTATCAGATCACACATAGGTGACCACAGATAAACTATGGTCAATTATAGATGGTGATAACCACATAGATTGCAAGGTATGTGGTACTTACCGAAATCCAGTCTTTTTGCCCTGTTTGAAGGGCACAATCTAGACGCTGACGGTATGCCTTTGCAACCTCAAAGTAGTCCTTTGAATGCAGGTGATAATGCACCATGTACTCGTAAAAGGTCATCTTGAAGTTTTCGTAACCTTCGCCGCCAAGGAGGCGCTCATCAATCTTCTTGCTAGTGATGAAGAATCGGAGGTAGTCTTTGTTGAGCAGATGTAGACGCATCTGTTCCAACAAATACCTCACTTTGTCCTTCTTTGGTAACACACCAAATGTTTCAACCTATGCATTGAATGTGGGTGATTAAAATTAACAAACCTCGATGTTATGCATAACATTGGCAGCTTCCTCGATCTCGCCAGCCTCTTCCCGGATCTTGGTCAAGGTGTAGGCAAGTTCGGCACGCTGGACCTCCAAAAACATCTGAATGTGGTTAGTATTCACAAAATGAGGACTTACCTTGCCTAGAGTTATGTGGCTCAAGGTGTTTATCAAGTTCATCTTGGCATCCATGTCAGTGATCTCATTGATCCAACCCCGGGCGTAGTTGACCATGGCCGTTATGGTGGCCTTCAACTGACCGCGTTTACGACTCAGTAGGACTAAGTAGTATATCAGGTTGGGGAAATCGCGGATATCATACAGCAGCTGGAGAATAAACTTGCAGATGCGGGAGTTTGATTCACCGTCACGGGCAGTACGGCAACGCTTCTCAGCAAGCATAAGCTCAAGCAAAATCGTCTTCAAGAACTCCACATCGCGGCATGTAGTACCCTGTAAAAACGTGAAAACAAAGCAATATATATACAAGACATCAAAAAATGGCTCAAATAACTGCTAAATTAAGACAAAACAGTAAACGAGAAAATAGCACATGGTAAATAGTGTTATTCAATTGAAATGCAATGGTTAGATGATAGAAACCGGGATTAGGGACCTACCTTCAGCATGGATTCCGCAATAGCCAGAGTATTGGTCGCCAACTCGGACAAGTCCTCAATCATAGGCTCGTCCCTGAAGGTTGCATCGACCGAGAGTAATTCAGAGGCGTTGTCATCCATATTGCCTTTAAATATGGCCTACATAAATGGACAATGACCTGTAACAGGAGCACTAGAGGCCAAGGTGGTGAAACACCCACAATCAATGAAACAATCGCTCAATCATCTAGAACCAATCGTGGCAGTATATGTGCCAAGTAAACTGTTTGTGTGTATAAACTGAGATATAGTTAATGTGTGCTGCTTACGTGAGTGGCCTAAGTGCTGGACGCAGGATGGCAGGGGTCACATAACTGATATTATGGCATCACCATGGTGATATAGGTAAAACAATATGATGTTATAGAATTGAGACAGCAGATATAGTCAACTGGGTAGACGAAATGGATCACATTTACCACAGCTAGGTTGTATTCTGTGGTAGGGGTAATGTAGATTATTAGCGCTCGGTGAGACGCTGCATCACTAAACTGCGTAATAAAAATATGTATAACCCATCATGGTTGCTTCTGCGGGGAATGTGTAAAAGTATAGAGTGTGGCACTACGACATCTGGGAGCACGACCCATAGTGGGTCTTGCAGGGGTATTGAAAAAACCAACATTCACTCTTTACATACAGAGAAAATATTATGCTGCAAAAAAAGCTTTTTCTGTGATGCTACTGGCGTCTCGGCCGCTGCGCGTCGTTTTCCACGGCCTCACGGAGTAGCATCGACAGTTGTCGCACGCCATTTAAAAACTAAGACGACATAAAATTTGCTAGATTCTTGCGCTAGGCATGGAGTTCAAGTTATATGAGAATGGTAGAGCCGATGTGGGCGATACACTGGCCGATCTTAGTGCGTTGAGTCTTGCTTCGAAAGGTGTAACCAGAGAGTCTAGCGACAAGAAGTACAGGAGTAAATATCGCAATTCGTCGAACGGTCAACGGGACGTGGATCCATCAGATGACGATATCCTGTTCGTCGGTACAAACATAAAGGTCAAGGTTGATCGAGAAGAGGATATGCTTGGAGATTACAATATGGCAGGAGACTCGACAGATTCCTGCTATGTGGAAACACATGAAAATAGAAACACTTCAAATGCAAACCAATATGAAGATTTTGACATGAAATATAGACATAGTGGTCCCAGTGCGGTCCCTAATACCGTTGATGACAAAACTACAAACGAGGAAGAAAACGCAGATGTTACAAAGATATCTCATCAGAGCCCAGAAAAACCACAAACAGGATTTTTACTCAATTTTTTCAGAGGCAAAGGAGCCAGGGCCACTCTAAAGTCGATTGTCAAGGGGAAGGCAGTGTATAACAAAGTTATTGATCTGGATGCAGATTGCGAAACACCCTGCGAATTCGAAGATGTCAATGATGCAATAGAACATATTGCCCTTGGTAAAGCAGCAGTATGCAAAGCGCCGTCGGTTACTGCGTCTGTATCCAATCAATCCACCGGATCCAGCAGAAGAAGAAGGGACCATTATAACGAATATCATCATAGGCATGACTATCATCCTAGGAGATACTACCCTGCACATAGCATTATTGGTCTAGGGAGGATAGACCCTAATCAGATGGGCCACTTCAACTTTTACAGAGGAGCACAGAATAACAAAGGAAATCTAGACGAAAAGAATATTATGACACCAGAGGTTTTTAACGGATGGGTACGGGCATTTTTCAACGTTGCCGTAACGTCGGTGATATTGTATATCGGGTTCGTATTCATACTCGCTATTGGACGTGACATTGGAAATGGTCTTGAGAAAAGGAGACAAATGGTCAAGGCAGAAGCTATGTTGTGCCAAGAGCTGTATAAGAAAAACAAGTGCAGGACTGTGAATGTGCCGGCGTTGGAACAGCAGTGCCGTGACTGGGAAGCATGCATGTACAGAGATGCCATACTGTACGACGATGCGTCATTCCTCTCTGCTGAAGTCTTAGGTGGAGTGATCAACAAGTTCGTATCGCAACTAGATGCTCGCACTGTGGGCATTGTTTTGGTTACATTCCTGGCCCTCTTTGTGGGGAGCAATTGTGCACTATCCATGTCGGCCACCGCACGACCTTCTAGCCCAGGGTGGTTCAGGAGGTGGTTTTGCCGAAGTAGGCAACCTGCAGATGGCTCCGATTTGTTGCAGAATGGTGGATTGGTGTCTCAGCAGCAAATGCTACAGGCAATGCAGAATCCCTATCTGCAACCTAACTACGTCGTCATGGGTAGCTACCCGTATGTCAACGGAGGATGCTACACGGGACCATACCAGTCATCCTCAATCAGTTACTACAATGATGATCAAGACGGGAGTGCCAATTGGGGGTCCAAAGCGGGGCGTATCAGCGCCTGGAAGCGTAGGTTCACATCGCCATGGGTGGACCAAGAATAAATGTTGGCGCAATAGTCAACCTATGGCTCCTAACCAGCTTATAATTTTTTGTACGTACCATCACGCTCTACAGTGGTTGTGATTCATATAAATGGCTATAACATGAATGTTGAACTGTCAATCACAAGTGAAGTAATAATTAAACTGGCACCCGCACCTAATGTAATAGTGCTCAAGTTTAAGCACAAAATGAAATCGTTAACGTCGAGATGTGGTCTATAATTTGATCCCGTAGAGATTATATGCGTGGGTTTAACATGAAGGGCAAAAATGCCCTGTAAGTTAACATATGTTTTACATAAGTCTCGCAGGATACTTATAACGACGCAATAAACAATGGATGCTTTACTGCGATACACATAATCATGATAATTTGACTATAATTTAATGCTAGCGTTTAATGTGGAAACGTATGTTGTTTCCTACTGTACCCTAGCGTGATTATTATGAAACCTCTGGGTTTCAGTAAGATCGCCATAATCATATTTTTTAAAACGTGTACAGTCTGCGATAAGCGTAGTTAGTGCATCAGTATAGTTCAAACTTCGGGAATTCCGTAGGAGTTGGAAAACAAGAATTGTAGCTAGTCATAATTCTACCAAATAACTAATCACAATAAATTGGTAGTACTGCGTTATAGTATCAAACGACATTGTTACAACTGAACGCAAAAATAAATATGGTTGCAAACTATGGGATAAGATGGATGTATCTCTGCGCCATGGCAGCCGTAATATACACCATAGCAGGATGCGGTGAGGAGGTGGATATTGCTCAGGAAGATGGTTCGCCATATGTAAATGTATACACGGGTACATTTAAGCGAGGTGGTTTATACAAAATGTTCCACTCCCGAATATCCACCATTATGAATGTCAAATATGCCAGCCATATGCTAGTCGAAAGTAACAGATATTGGAGACCAATAGATACCTACGTGCAAACATACTCTCGAGGAGAATATATCTATGTAATGGTTACACGGATTTATGATAATCCAACAGAGGAAGTCTTTAGGGAATATTTTAAAATACACGGCAGCTACATATTCAAACGTATTCGGCAAATTGAAATAGATGAATTCGTTGGTAGTGAAATATTCGTAAAACTTGACCTAAAGGGGCCCCTTATACATCCATTCATCGTTAAATCAATAATCTCTGGCAATGAACCCAGGATTCGGCAATTTAGACCAGTAAATAGAGGTCACAAAATAGTTCCAAATGTGTGGCGAGTGAGAAGAAGAGGTGAAGTGATATTCATCTCACCAATTACCAACATAGACAGTGTGGTGCAGTACCAGGATGGACCAATGGCCTCTGTAATATCGCGAAGCACAAGGGTTAAATGTCTACACCAGTGCAAATCTATAACACTATGGATTCTATATTATAGATATAAAATGAGACAATCACTAAAGATACCCCCAATCAAAGATGGTATATTCAAACCAGATTATATGATGGTATGTTCCCAGTTTAGAAATATATGGCAAGCACCCCCTGTGAGGCGGAACCTACTTAACATAGATGTAGCATCATTAGAGGTGATCAACCATAGTATAGTCATACTGCATAACTTAAGAAGGGGATTATGGTTATATACACAGTACGCCGTAATCATCAGAAAGGATTTCATATATGTAGTTATAGACAGCGTGGTTTCAGGGGATCAAAAGATATATACCACCTCAGATGATGAGTTTATTACCCATGTGGAAGTGTTCGACCATGTATGCCATGGATATCGATATGTCGTGATAAATATCGAAAAGGTATCAAATGAATCGTCCCATTTCGATGGAATAAAAAAGCTGTATATGCGCAAATCCGTTGAAGATGGTGATGTTTACCATGATATCAACGATATCTGGTTAGAGCAATATATTGATTTTTTGTACAACATCGACGTCACAGTAACCAGCTGTGATGATATCGACTTCACCGGGATCACAGATTTCCTGAATTTGAAGTGAAACATAAACAGTAACACCGTCATGTGTACTAAGCAAAAATACTATACAACTACCCAAAAGGTAAAACAAAAATTTTATTAACCCCACAATTTTAACATATCCGTTCTACAAATTTCCTGCATCAACATGTCTTCCAAAGTCTAAACTTTCCACTCCGAATTAGATACAGCACTAGTCACACATAGGAACATATTTTCCAAATATTGTTTTTAAAGCGGTTCTAGTGAGAGGCTAGGATTCGGGTTTAGGTGATATGTTGACATCTAGTGTTATCTTTCCTGTATTGTTTGTTATATACGTTGCTTTTATGATCGGCACGTATCAATATAAATTATTTACGGCGCCATTGGATGCAGCTAAAATCATATTCTTTGTAATATCCGGAGTGGTGGTATTCAGCCTGTTTCTGATGATGATATGTACATTGTCTCTTAAAGCAGTTATGTAGCAAAAAGGGACCTACAATAAATATCAATTATCATAATACTGCTACGTGCCGAAATAGGCAATCAAGGCTATTTAAAAACACTTGTGATTAATAACAGTCACTGGAGGTGTCTAACAACATTCTAATTTTTTGTGTAGTATATTCATGGGCCTTCTTAATATGTAAAACAATTAATTGTTGAGATGTATATGGAAAACAAAAATTTGGTCGTAAATGCGATGTCGTTTTTCAAATTTTTATATAATTTTTTATTACAGTGATCTCAAATATTAAATAATTGTATAAGCCTGCATAACATTTAATAGTATTTAGTATAAGAAAATTATTATTGCATTTATAATTTCTATTATTCTAATATGGCTGGGATTCATTTTAGATAATATATCGTTATCAGTATCAATAATTTTTATTATTTGGCTCCAACCGTTTGTATTTTTTGGAATCATTTAAAAACCCTAAATGGGATCATATGGTAAAATATATAATATATTTAGCGTAGCCAATGATGCTGCTGTTGCATATTTTCGCGCTAGTTATGACTAACGCCATGCATAACCGAAATAATTTCAGCTACCTCTCAGTCAGTATTATATCTACTTTTCATCATAGTAAAATTAAAATAATTCCAAGATGGCGATTATAAGTTATGCAAAGGTTAACCTTTTCTTCATATTGGCAATGGCCTGCATGGGATTGATACAATGTTACATTGTAGACGTGAGTCAAGAGACATTTCCCGAACCCCTCCAAGTATACAGAGGATCATTCTGGGCTAAGGGCAAATACAAGATGGTGCGTTCGACGGCCCAGTATATCGAATTTATCATGCATGGGAACTTCTCTCTGTATTCAACACGTGACTTAAAAAATAAGAACGCAGATGTATTTGTAGAAGAACATAAGCGTGGTGATCATATACTCGTTGCAGTTCTAGTTTACGATACAACAAGCAGCCCGCCACTTCAAAGATCGTATTTTGAAGTAGGTAGATCACACGCAAATCCAGTCACCCGAGCATGTAAAAATGGATTCGTCAACGGACCACTAGCAGTCGCTTTCGACAAGCAAAAGGATACGTGGCATCCAGTCATAGATACTATGCGTAGGTATAGGAACTTCAATGTGCACCTTTGGTATGTGATATGTAATCATGCTTGTGATTATCGAGCTACAACCGAAGCACGTCACTGGTATGGAGATGGGGAGTATCACGTATCACCCATCACGAACATTGAGTGTAAAGATAATGATGAGAGAATTCCGCCTTCAACGTTGTCAGGTCACTTCCATGGGTTTTCAAACATTGGAAGAAGGTTTTATGCAGTGGTTATGGACCCAGCGTGGAAAGAGAGATATTCGATAACCATACCGCCAATTGTACGTGGAGTCTTCAGGCCGATGAATATAGTGACATATCCGGAAGATTTATTTGATGAATTCCCTTTGCCTGAAGTATCAAGGCCAATGAACCTCCAGATTGACGTATCAACACTTGAGGGACACTGTTCAGAAGTTGTTATTCTGGGCAATCTTAAAAGGGGCAATTGGTTATACACTCAATACAGCATATTGCCGAGAAAAAATCCACTACGCATGAATGTCAAGGTCGTTAATGTGCAACATGACAGAACCATCTATGAAACAACCGACGATACTTTTGTCACCCATGTTGAAGTGTTCCATAATTACATTAATAAAATGGAATATGTCGTGGTTAATACGAAAAAGCTGTGCCAAAACACACCAGGAAATAGCCCATGGTACGAGTATATCAAGAGGGTCTATTCACCGAGGGACAACGTACTGCCCTTGACTTATGTGGATTTAACAGACCAGGGAAGGCACGTATTTTTAGAAATGTTGTATAGCATCGAAGCTGACTACCCACCAATACCAGCCGCCAGGAGAGTTTCGTCTTCATCAGATGAATAACGAATTCCCACCATATACATAGGTAATATATCACATTATTCAGAATGAATTCTACCATCTGTTATAATGAAGCACAACTTTCGTTGCATGCAACCACGGTGGTAGTTGGGACACATATGGGGTTACCAAGCCCTCAAATCATCTTATAAACAGTTCCGAAACCATCAATTTATTTTAAAACCGCGTATTCATGCTTGCTCCGAGTCTATGGTACCTGACGCTGTGTAGTATGTCAGTGAGAAATGGTTGTCGTTGGGAAAAGGTAAAGATGACCAGTGTAACAGATATTTAAACCTTGTGTTATTTCAATTCGTTGATGTATCTCCTTAGTATATCGAAGATAGCTTTAATATCGAATTGTGATGTCTACAATTAGTGTCCCGCCATAACAGCATGTGCTAGGAAAAATACCTTCATGCATTAATAATATAAACATTACTGCAAATTTCGTTATAATTGGTTGCGATTGTTATTTCACAAACAGATCAATGTAACAGTATCATCTATGTTTACTCCTGTTTAATTTGCAGTATGCTAAAATCTATACAAACATATGGCAGTGGTTACCTAACTACTCCGAGATGAAACACACGAACGTATGCCTATTAACATTATAATGATAGTACTAAGGAATGGTGTATATTACTCAAAAATATCTGTTTTGCAAAGATAACAGCGCGACAATCACTCTAGAGCCATGGGGAGACTGTGTGACGCAAGGTCAAATTCAGCTACGATAACACCATCTGCAATCACGGGTATCTCTTGCTCCGATCGAAAGGCTGACCAAAGATCACGGAACGAATCCAGGATGAGCGACCCGCGTTCAGTACTATAGATATCCACAATGAGGTTTGCAGTCTGGCTAAGGAAAAAGAGCGATTCGTTGCGCCAGGTGTCACATGTTTTCTTGAGGTAGCACTTGAGCAGTAGTACATCGGTTTTATTAGTCTCAGAGACCCAGGAGACAAATGGCTCCATCTGAGTATATACAGCCAACTCGGATGCAAACGGTTCCCTGCTCAACAAGGGTATAACATCGGGGTATTGCAGTATGGCTCGTAGCAAATATAGCTGCGCACGTTTTGCACCATATACCTCGGTTGCTTGGTCACCAGGTTGAAATCGAAATCCGAGTTCATCTTCACTTAACGTTAGAAATTGCTGTACCATTTCTGTGTCAGCTTCGGATGCTGGCGTCTCTATATTCTGTGTTCGTTCCTTGGTTGCATAGTCCATAGCCACGGCAAAGGCAAAATTGGGGAGGATCCAATGGAGAGGCACGGGATATTCCAACGCATTGGCATATGCAACTGAGAATTTGTACATCTCAATTCCAGGATTATTCAGAAGATACATGTCGATATGTAGCAGCGCGTGCGCAACATCATTCGGGAAATCCAGGAGTAACAATAGTTTGCATACTGCTAGAGCCACTTCCCATTGTCCTTGGCGCTCCACGGAAATCATATACAGCACCAAAAGTCGATAAACCATAAGGTTACTAGTGTATGAGCTTGGTAACCATGTCTAGAATAAAAATGAATATCTACATACCATTGAACATACATTATAATATCCATTGTCATCTGTTTTCCAAGGTGAGAATCGTGGTGGCAGGGCAGCCTGAAAGATTTGCAGTGCAAAGTATAACAGCTTAAATGCCTCTTCATGTTGCCCCTAAATAACAATATAGTCACTATTTAATAGATATTTCCACGTGAAAACGAACGTAACCAGGGTTAAAGACAATTATGTGAATGTACTTGTGCAAAAGGCCATTAGACTCTATGTCCTCTATAGGATTGCGAAACAAAGAAACCGTAACAGTATTACACAATGCCCACGCATAACATACCTGGAGTGTATGTATGGAGCTAGCGCGCAGAAGCACTTCGACGTGCTGCGGATTAGCGTCTAGTACCTGTCTGAACAGTGCTGGGTCCTGTGTATCAATCGCCGCCATACACAAGGCTTGAACGTTCTTGTACCTGTCAAATGATTATAATAGCAACCAGTAGGTCTACCTCTCACTCAATTCCACAGTGAAGCGTTCCCTTTTGGTCTTGTGCTCAATGGTTCCCTTGATTCTCATATGCTGTGACACCGCGGAGCGCAATTTGTCGGCTATTTTAGGTGCGATTCCCGGTGTCAACCAGTTACGACTCTGTAAAGAGCCCGTTAATCCTTTACAAAGTCGACTTCTGCCCGGTGCTCGTGTATCCATACCTGCAAAGCACATATAGACAACAAACTGGTTTAAAGCAACATTTATAAAGCAAGTACTCGATTCTGAAGCGTTTCGACAATTTGAAGCATATTACTCATATGTATTAACACGATAGAATACTTAAATAATAACTACGGCTTAGAATAGAACCAATGACCCACCAGCGACACGAAAAGCTCTTGGATCGATTCTTAAACACTCTAAACGATTCTTTGTGGCAGCTACGGTCGATTCTACTGATTTTATCTGCACTGCTGCAATGGAATCCAACAGTGCATCATCGCTATCCTGTAAAACATGATGCTATACAACAACAGACATACCGATTCGCCATCACCTGAGTCCTCAGGCGTTTCCTTACGTGCCTTGCAGCCCTTGTTACCACCCCTTTGCAGTTGCGTTTTAGTACAAGCCGGCGATCGAGGACTGTTCTCGACGTCCGTTGGATCCTCGCTAGAATCCGAATCGCTAAGGGATTCCTCCCCGGTGTCGTCATCCGAGTCTTCCGACGAATCGATTATATCCCTATAGGCAGCGAAACTAAATGTTGGCCTGTTTACTCGGATGATTGGTGATGTAACAGGTGGAACATCATCGGCATCGTCCCTTTTCTCTCGCTCGCGCAATAATCTACGTATTTGACGGGTAGACATCGTCTATAACATACAAATCATTTATTATAACTGGTATATATTTGTATTAAATGTTAAAAACGGTTTGTGCATTTAAGTTCTGCTTATGTGCAACGTGATTCCGCAACACATTGGTCACTTCAAGTATATACTCAACGGCTTCCTATTGGGAGCCATCTGGCTCAACCCACAAATTTAATGACCCTAGAGATACGTCGTGTGTGTCTATGCCAAAGTCCTTGACCCATTCAGGTGCATTGTCACAGACGGAGAGTTTATCGTCCCATATGTAGCGCAGGGCGTGAAGGAAAATACCGGTGGGACTCACGTCGATGCCTTCCACAGCCTTATTGAGACCAATGTGAAACTCTGAATCACCATGGGTAAGGTGTGCCGGTTCTGGTGAAACAAAGTCGATTTCTGGTAGTCGCCAATGGCCCTGCTCATTCACCTCCCAGTGTACTCTTGGCAAATGCTTGAAATATTCCACGCTAGACGATAGTTGCCCGTCATTGTAACACTTATCGTTGGATATAGGGTGCCCTAAAAATTTGAGGTGTGCCCGTATCTGGTGTGTTCTACCAGTAACGGGGTAACACAGCAATAGCGATTCATCGAGTGCACTATTGTAAGCTAGCATGCGAAACCGCGTTTCAGCTGTTTTCAGGTCTTTCTTTGTTTCATCCAGTGTAAACTCGTGGATGCTGAGTTTATATGACACGGCCCTCATGAAACCACGGCAGCATGCCACACGGCCGTTAGGGGATCCCACGCCATCGTCCAGGGTGATATGGTCATGTTCGTCCAGCACTCTGCTAAAATCACCTCTCACCCTGGCTACATATACCTTACGTATGCGGTTATTTCGTATGCCTTCACAGAATGCGCTAGCAGCCTTGCTGTTTTTAGCAAGGATGATAACCCCCGACGTCAGCTTGTCCAATCTGTGGACAGGATATAGCTGGATGTTATTTTCAATAAGTACTTCGCTTTTCAACACTTCTATTAGCGTGTTGAAGTAGTATGTGCCGGTATGGTACACGGGCAAACTGCAGGGTTTTGATACTGCGATATAATCCTCATCCTCGTGTAGCACCCTTACCTTGGCATCCAATGCCATCTGCTCGTGTACCAGAGCTAGGTGCCAAATCCTCTGATTCGGCCTACATATGTGTTCAAGCACGTGCTCTCCTGGCTCTGGGTACAGGTCGTTACCAAGAAGATCGAATACCTTTATTAGCCCTCGAGCACAGGCATGTCTAATGTAGTCATCCGAAAAAGCTGCGAATTCCGCAGTCAACACATCGTACAGTCGGCGGTTGAACCATCTCCCTTTGGTATAACTCTCGTATATGTGCTCATATGGCAACACAATCCTGAATCCCTCCTTAAAATGATAGATCACATGCGGTCGATGGACAATCTTAGAGGTTTCATCCTTGTTTATATCATCATTGTCACGGTGTGTTACACTACCATTCTCTATAGCAGTATCCGCTGCATTGCATCCGACCTTCCGCTTTTTACTAGCATCCCTAATAGCCGAATGCGATTCTTCGGTTCGGCCACTGGATCTCATTATATTCACCAAAGTGGTTGTTCCCCTTCTGAAGGCGGCATACTGCGGAAGCAAGTTGATCAATAGCACAAAGGTACATATATACAGTATAGCCGATGAGCGTGGCATAAAGATGTTGTGTGCCGACCATTGCGATCATCCAAGCCCGAGTAACATCAACACACATTCATCGGAAGAAAAAATACCAAATAACATAATCAATAAAATGGTTATTTCACTATGTATTACTAGTGCTGTTGTTACCTGTTAGGTTTCCAGGATCAACCGGATGTGTCTCGTCGCGGATAGCATTAGGCATAAAAGCACTGGATTCTTCATCTCAAAACATTGTAAACCATATTCTATGTTGCTGAACATGTTACACAGCTGGATTCTGCTTTTGTAGCGGTGTAATTGTGACCGATAGAGGCGCTAATCTGATGGTGAGCACCGGAGGCGTTGTTTTTTACCGTTTCGGTAGCGAACGCGGTATCTGGCGTGAACTCCAACTGGATAGCTCTGGTGGCATTCTGGTGTCGGACCTCAAGATTCTAATAGCCCAAGAAATCAGTCTCTCCAAGGAGTTCACCAGGAAGACCAACTTAACGGTGTGCCTCTATGATGAGAATTCATCAGAGGAGCCAAAACCACTTGATGACAATGTTGTTATACACGTGGGTAGTCGAGTGCTGCTGAATCGTGTTGCCTGGGTACAGGCTACTCCTATTTTTCACGAGGCGAGAACGCAGTTTGAAGGTGCCGTTACAGAAGAGAGACAAAATCTGAGGCCATTCCCAGTTTCCCTTATATGCAAACTCTGCGGATTACCAATGACAGATCCAGTGTTGATAAAGTGTTCTGCCAATTGTGGCTACAGTGGTTGTTGTGCGTGTGTGATGTCGCACTTCAAGGACTCAGTCATCAAGAACGAAGAAGGTGTTGAAACTCATACGTACACCTTAGCAGAATGTAAGAGCTGTCCATTCTGCACAAGAGGTTTAGTGTCATGCTTTATACACAATCGTCAAATGGCTGCAGTGTTGTTGGAGCTCGACTTCAGCAATTTTGACATCCCTACGTTCAACCCTCCGTCTGAAGCCAACGCCACAGTGGAAATAGATCCTGTTGTTAATAACATTGTATCACTGCCGAAACACTTTTTGGTCTGTGTCGACAACATGTTGATTGCCGCCATGCGGGAGCATATGTTGCTACCCATCTATATCGACAGTCTACTCTCCCCGGCATCGGAAACTAATCGGAGTCAAAATAGTAATACCAACGCCGGAGGGCCTACACCAGGTGACACTTCTGTGATTGTGTTGTCTTATGTGGGAGGTGGTACGTCACTCAGCCCAATGGGCGTGGTGAGAGTAATGGAGGAGGATCGGACAAACATGGAGTTTATCAAGTCGGCACGAGCACATACCGCGAGGAAATTCGAATGGCTGCACAATAATACGCTACCTCTATTGGTACCGGCACGTCGCCAGCCGTTGTTCGCTTACTTTGGGGCCAAACGTTTCTCACCGATAGCACTGAATAACCAACATGACGTGATGTGGCGTTATCGCAGCGATCTCACTATAGAGGTCGGCCTCACACGAAAGGCGTTTGACCTGGCGTTTGAAGCTGTTTTTGGTGTGCAATCTGAGGGTATTATGACGGATGTGGAGAACATCAACAAGAGTTGGCTGGAGGTAGCCTTCCCAGGGGGTCCACCACCAATGTATATAGACCGCGAGGGTCAAATTATATCGCAAAATAGCAATCTAGATGATCTAGAGGTTGACAGGGGTAACCCTTACATGGGATATGCCGCCATCCTGCCTTTTCTGAGTGAATCTCAGTTCCTTAAACTAAGGGATATGCAACGTCTTGCCAAGGAGGAGTTTCTACAACAATTCACTGACCATGTAGTCAACCATATGCCGTCAGAGGAAGGAGAAAAGGTCCTTGAGAAGGCATACAACAACGTATGGAAACGACATATAGATTATCAGTTTCCTTCCAGCGAAAGTTCGGCAATGGACCAGGACTTATAGTTAACTCCACCAATGTCTACATATATAATATATTTGGTCGAAGTGTATAGAATGTAAAAATATAGTATATATCACATTCCACCGTAAGGTACCGTGCTGGGGAGTCCTCGCGTCAATGCCCACGACAGTTTGTCTATAAGTTAGGGGTCACACATCTTTGTGGTATTTATATTATTACGGCTTGGGCCACTTAGTCCAGGGAAGACTTTGTGGTTCGAAGAGTGGCGTGAATACCAGGGTTTGCAAACTCCGGTAGCGTGCAATGGCGTCAATACGCGGTTTCTCCGCCATAAATCCGGCTTTGAGAAGTTTAGGTACCAATAAAATCGCAATTTATGCGCAGAATCTGCGCTTTTCAATATCTTCCAATGTTTGGTACGGCCAATCACGGCGACATCTGTGCTGGGTCCCTTTACATTGTCGCACATTTTCGACCTCTAGCCCGGGTGTATCGGGTATACAAGGAAACAACACAAAGGAATCGCAGAGTAAAGATGAAAGCGCCTTCCAGAAGACCGAGCATGATGCCAATGACTCTGGTACCTCTACGTCAGGAGCTCTTGACAATCGATGTGATAATGCCGTAGGCAAACAAAGCCCGCCAGAAGATAATAAATCGACTCCAAAAGACAAATCTAAAGGTGGTTTCCCTATGGGGATCTTTGGATGCGCATCAATGGTCCTAGCTGGTTACTATTTTGCTGGATTCCGAGAGAAGGATGAGAGCATTATGGCCACACTAGAACGTGGTATGGATAAAGTAGTGGAGCATGTTAATGGTATGTTCGCCAAGGACGACGGTCCGTTGTTGCCTGATGTAAAGGACCTCAACTACCCACCAAACCTGCCGACATTAGTGGTTGATCTCGACAAGGTGGTGGCCAAGCTGGAGTACGATCGACGTACTGGGTGGCAAGTTAAGAAGCGCCCTTTTGCCGACAGATTCTTCCGCGAATTGATCAACTACTACGAAATAGTGGTATGGTCAGATGACGCCTACCCGATGGCAACTGATGTAGCCAATCGATGGGGATTGCCAGTAATTGGTTGCATCCACAGGGACCGGTGCATCAAGTTCAAGGGAGCTTACATAAAGGACCTTAGCAAGCTGGGTCGTAACTTGAATCGCGTGATCCTTCTGGACCATGATCGTGTGGCCTGTATGTTACAGGAAGATAACGCAATATTGGTACGTGAGTTTGACGGTGATGAAAATGACACCGAGCTATTGCACCTTATAGGACTGCTTAAGAATATAGCAGTAAATCCAAATGATGTCAAGTACCAAATAAAGCAATACGGTGGTGGCCTAGATCGCGATATAGGACGCAGGTTCGCCGAAAAGAGCTTGCAGGATACTGAGCGCGCCAAGGCAAGGCAGAGTCTTTCCAAACGCCTTGGATTCAAACATTTTTAAGCTTTAATAAGTGTTTTGGTTTAATGAGTGTGTGTTATACATTAGATGTTTATGTTCATTATTTTTTGCGATGTATCACCATAATTTGATCCAGCTCCTCTCTTGTACAGCAGCCACCGTTTTCAATTAAGAGGGCATCAAATACACCTATGGATGTGTCCGGTGAATTCAGAACCTTTAGAAGCGCCTGCAGCTTGTCCATCTCT
Organism: Babesia ovis; assembly: GCA_023705535.2. Taxonomy (NCBI): domain Eukaryota; phylum Apicomplexa; class Aconoidasida; order Piroplasmida; family Babesiidae; genus Babesia; species Babesia ovis. The sequence goes on from BLIY01000017.1 coordinate 1,433,965, forward strand.
GACGTGGTTGCATCGATGTAACCTGAGATTTGTAAACATTATACTGGATCAGCTCACCTAGTGGCAGAGGGTCAACAAGGGCTTTAACGCCCTCCAGAAGTAGTTTCTGTAGGCTATAAGAGTCCAGCAGTAGCTGTTGGCAATAACCTTCATTGGCATTATCCAGAGAGAAAATGGTTTCCTTTAGGTGACCCATGGCTCCGCGGGTAACTTTGTTAGTCATGTAGTGCAAGTAGGCCGCCGGAAGGTGTTCTATAGTGATCTGGATAACCTCCATGACTCTGTGCTCTAGCTTCTTCAGGGGTGCTACAATGTTTGGAGTTATTGGGGCAAACCTGCAACATTCGTCCACAAACCTCTTGACAATATTGGCCTTTGTGACATTGATTTTCTCTGTACACCATTATACATTGGCAGACTGTTTGCGTACCCTTTTCAATGGTGAAGTTTATTTGTGCCTTGTATGCTGGCGCTATAAAATCTACAATTTCATCAGAGAGGTGCTCGATCATTTCAGTGGCATAGTCACAAGTGGCTATTATATAACCCCCCTGTTTAGCCAACGTGGTCAGCGTGGCATGCTTGTCAATCTTGCTCACTCGCTCTTGTAGGTGCCCCTGATATTTACCGATAATACGTCTAAATACCATGCTCATCTCGAACAACGTCTGTTCACAGCTCACTGCAAGCACTGCCTTCAGCCTAACGCTGATGGCCGAAAATAATTCTTTAGCGGAACGTAAAACAAGCATGATAACAGCGTCTGCAATTATATTAAAAACGGATTATAGTACATACCATCTTTGGAAGACACGATTTTGTTGTACAGTTCTTCAAGTTGCACCTCTTCGTTAGCCACCCAGGAACCAAGGTGGTTTTCGAAACACCTGCTGAGAGTGCCCTTCAACGTTTTCCGTGGTTCCGATTCGGAATCTATTTTAGCAGGTGGGGGGACGACTTCGGGATACTCCAAAGCAACACGATCGACTGGGTGTGGTGCACCTCCGTAGTTGCTAATCCTGTATTCCAGTTCCTGCTCGAATTCTTTACATCGGAGCAAGGCATTCAGAATAACGTTAGCCTCGACTGTATCAGTCGAGCTTGTGAGTGCAGCGACAACGTGGTTACGACAAGCATCGAAAAATGACAAGGCCCCGCTTGCCTGTATGTCCCAGTGTTCCGGTACATCGGTACCGTATTTCTCATCGAACTCATTGATGGTCCTCCTCAGCCAGGCAAACCGCTCGTTGATATTGTCAAGAACTGCATGGAGTTAATGAAACCGAATGTAACCTACTCCTGAGATCAAACGAGTTTGTGAACACGTTTTCGTAGCTCTGCTTGACATGTGCTCCATACTTGGCAGCTATTTGCTTGCGAACAGTGTCGTCTATAGCATCGGCACATTTGCAGACTTCGTACAATTCCAGTGGTGTATCTATAGAACTTTGTGTAGTGCTGAGCCCAAGCATGATTTCTATATCCTCTGCAATTTGTTGCTTGAGATCGTCGAGCATGGTGTTGCAAGATGTCAGGAGCCTCACGACTGGGGGTGCTTCTCGTAGAGGCGACACCAACTGATACAACTCACGCACTACCACTGCCAGACCCGCTGCCTCCTCGTACTTGCGGTTTTTAGCCTTCTCTCGCAGTGAGTCGAGCATAGTCGAAAGCATCAATATGCGCTTCAAGTTCGTAATGGTATTGCAAATATTATATTTAGCACGATTCAGCGCTCGAATATCTGCAGTGAGGATTTTGAGCGACTGTTCGCCGCGCATTGTGGGTATCTGAATCTCGGCCATTTTCGCTATGAGGTCGTTGGTTGCACATTGTAACTTCTCAAAGCGTTCGTGGGCTAATTCACCACTGATGGCCTTCTCCTTCACGACATCCATCAACTTCCTGTCTTGGTTTCGTATCTCGGCGCTGACATCCACAATCAGTGCTTCGATACCTGCGATACTGGATTCATCCACAAAGTTTTCATTGAGGAAGTCTATGGGATTCTCGATGAATTTCTCCAGATCGTATCTGGGTTTGGTTTCTACATCCTCCATCTTTAAGTCTAGCAACAACGTTATCGCATATATATTATCCATAACAGACCAAAGTCATCCTAGGGGTCATCCAGATAGTATGTTCTATCGACCAACGGGTTAACATACGTTTTTTAGTGACTGTCTACACAGAACACCCGTGAAGTCCTCCTAGCGTGGAATAACATATACACAAAACGTATAAACCAGCACAAGCGGGATGAGCGAGTGTGTTGCCAGCTCCACTGGGTCGTTCCTTCCCTGTGTAGCGGTAGACGCTTGATAAGCTACCACATAAGATATGGCACATGTGCCTAACGAGGCAAGTAACCACTTAACGCGGCTTCGCAGAGTAGAGGCGTCTCTGGCGGTACCATATAGCACGCACAGTAGAATAAATCCTGTGATACAAATGCATCCAGAGACTATGTAGAGCAGTTGGTACAGGAAGTCCCTGCGCGATGGCTCCGTCTGAGGTTGGTCCTTATTTTGGAACATCCACTATTGGTATTGCCAAGTGTACATGATTATGTGTTCCGATTATCATAATATGTTGTTACTGTGCAATGTGCGTTATAACAAACGTGTGCTGGCACCGGCGTGATGTTACTTCTATACAGCGGTCTCGTGACACAATGAACCTCAATGTCCAGTGTATGAGTAGTGGATCTATAGATAGTGGTGTGTATAAACACCTGGTTGCTATGATGTGTGTATAGAGCGTTGGCAGCATCGACTGTACCCAGTAGCGACGGAAGTGTGTCATACAATCAGTCGTGACATGATAACCCCTCTGTGTACGCCATAATACCTTCAATTGAATAATTTGGGGATTCCCCAGGTTTAGTCCTATAGAAATTGTTTATGAGGTAGAATGTAACGTTGCCATCATGTCTGTCCTGGATCTGTATTGCGAACAAATGGGGAGCCTCCAGGAATATTACATCTGTATTTATACTACAGAAGCTGTATGTATGCTGGAAGACTCATATTGTTTTGGGCAACAGCACTAGACCCCCTAGTTACTAGAATCGCCAGTGTCGCACCGCGGCAAGGGGTCTTGCGACGTCCATACGACGCTTATTGTCGCCGAACGACTTGTATAAGCACTAATTTAAACAGCGTTACAACGTCAATAACGGTAATTTTTGTTTACGCCTTTGTTGTATTTTCTACAGGCATTCTTGCAACCCAGAAGTACCGTGAGGATGGCCGGCACCGTTGCGCCCGCCGCTAGCCACTCCAAGGCTGCTAATGGCTCTGAGTTTGAAGTAAACAGCAGTGGTTGGGTGCGTAGCGAGTTTATCCGCCACTTCGAGAAGCATGGTCATGTCTTCTGGAAGAGCTCTCCCGTACTACCACACAACGATCCAACCTTGCTCTTCGCCAACGCTGGTATGAATCAATTCAAGGATATCATCACGGGGAAAGCGGATCAATCCAGTGAGTATGGTCGACTTCGCCGTGTTTGTAACAGCCAGAAGTGCATTCGTGCCGGTGGTAAGCACAACGACCTCGATGATGTCGGACGTGACAGTTACCACCACACCTTTTTCGAAATGCTGGGTAACTGGAGTTTCGGCGACTATTTCAAAAAAGAGGCGATTGACATGGCATGGGAGCTTCTAACAGAGGTCTACAAACTGGATAAGTCGCGCTTATACGTTACGTACTTCGGTGGTGACCCTAAGCTACCATCCTGTGGCCCCGATGAAGAGGCACGTGAACTGTGGCTGCGCCACCTACCCGCATCTAGAATATTGCCTTTCGGAATGAAAGATAATTTCTGGGAGATGGCTGACACCGGCCCCTGTGGACCATGCACAGAGATCCATTATGACCACATTGGTGGCCGTGACGCTGCAAGCTTGGTCAATGCTGACGACCCAATGGTCGTGGAACTATGGAACCTTGTATTCATGCAATACAACCGCCGCAGTGATGGTAGCGTCGAATTGTTGCCAAGACCTTGCGTCGATACCGGTATGGGTCTGGAGCGTGTTGTTGCCGTTCTGAAGTCCAGCCACAGCAACTACGACAGCGACCTTTTCACTGGTATCTTTGGTTACATCAACAAGCTGTTGCCTCACCTACCAGCATACAGTGGATCAGATTCCATGGTTGACGTTGCCTACCGCGTGGTGGCAGATCATGCCAGGTGCCTCACGGTCGCCATATCCGACGGTGTGGAACCATCTAACGATGGACGTGGTTATGTCTTGCGCCGCATCTTGCGTCGTGCAGTTCGCTATGGTAAAGAACATCTGGGATCTAGTGGTCCATTCCTTTACAAGCTCGTGGACAGTGTGGTAGCCTCTCTGGGTGGTGCATTCCCAGAAGTCCAAAATAACAACGATAAGATTGCATCAACGATCCACAACGAAGAGGTGCTGTTTTTGGAAACATTGGACAAGGGATGCGATCGTTTCCGTAAGATGGTGGCCAAACTCCAGGCCAGTGCTGACAAGACGCAGCCTTTGATAGTTAGTGGCTCCGATGCCTTCCTCCTGTACAGCTCCTTTGGGTTTCCCCCAGACCTTACACAACTGATGTCACGAGAACTGGGTCTTGATGTCGATATTGATGGGTTCAATGAGCATTTCAAGCGCCACCAGTTGTTGTCTGAGAAGAAAGTCTGCAAGAGTGACGATCCCGTGGAGCAGGGTCTTGCTGATGTGTTGGCAACACTGTCTGCCGATGTACTTGCAACAATTTCTAAATCTATTAATGACCGTGCTACCGACGACTCTCTTAAGTACCGCGGTTTTGAGGAAGCATACGGTGCCGACCTGGAATTTGACGTCGAGGTTCTGGCTGTGTGGTCCCTGTCGGGATTGAACAAACCACTGACCGATGGTGAAGCTTTCGTTATGGTTTTGGACAAGACACCTTTCTATGCTGAATCGGGTGGTCAAATATGGGACGAGGGTCAACTGGGTAACCTCAACGTTCTGAAGGTGCTCAAGATGGGTGGTATGGTGTTCCACTTCTGTGTCTATAACACCAATGCTGCTGAATGTGCTCGTACAGGTGCCAAGCTAAAAGCACGTGTTAACTACAAACGTCGAGTCAAAGTTGCTTGCAATCACAGTGGTACCCACTTGCTCAACTTTGTGTTGAGGGAGGTCTACGATGACCAGTCCTACCAACGGGGGTCCCAACTTGACGATGAAAAGCTCAAGTTTGACATTTCAGCAAACAAAGCCATGAGCGATGAGACTTTACAGCGTATTGAGGACCGAATGCAGGAAATTATCAACGCCAACTGGAAGATAAATGTCAAGGAGTTGGCATACAAGGATGCTATGGAGATTCCTGGTATCCGCGCCAACTTCACAGATGTATATCCTGAGATTGTTCGTGTGGTCTCCATGACAAAGGATGGTCACAGTGTAGATGGCAAGTCCTATTCTGTTGAAATTTGTGGTGGTACCCACGTTCCATCTACCGGTGTCCTCAAGAGTGCAATCATAGTCGGGGAAGAGAGTGTTTCCAAGGGTGTCCGTCGTTTGACTCTTGCTACCAACGAACAAAGTGAGTCTTCCAAGGCTACTTTGGCCTCCTACTGGGACCAGTTGGCAACCTTGGAGTCCCAGTTGTTCAAGTTCACAGACGGCATGGACACAGCACTCATGGCACAACAGGCCCAGGACAACATGAAGCGTCTGACGGCATTGCGTTTCCAGATGCAGAGCGAAAAACTGCTTCCCTTGTTAGGAAGGCGTGATTTGAAGGCTAAGTTTGATGCTCTTATTAACGCACAGGTAATTCTATATTATAATGCATTCACCTGTTTTAGGTTGAAGCTGGGAAGGTACACCAAAAGCGGCTCGGTGTTATAGCTAAAAACATGGCAACTGACTGTGTGAGCAAGTTCAAGGCTGGCGACTTTGGTAACTCTAAGGTAGCCATTTCAGGCCATGATATAATCAAGATGGAGGCTAACGAGCTTGAGGGTGATGTCAAATCGGTCAATCTATTGGCTCAGACACTGTCTAAGTCATTCCCCAAGTTAGGTGTGCTTATTACTTCTTCAAATCGTGATGGAAGCTGTGTTTCTTGCCGTTGCGTTCTACCTTCTGGTACCTCCCTTGACGCCATCGCCCTCGCCAACGAGGCAGCTGGAGCTCTCGGACACCAAACAAGTAGGTCATAGATTATGTGTTTTATAAGTTGTTTTTAGACCTTGCAAGGGGATCGGCAACTAACGCGAGCTGGACCGTCGAGTCGGAGTAACATGCCCCCTCTAACCATGTATTAATAGTGTGTAACCTATAGTTCACTGCTTGTTATTAATGCAGATCCTGGATTCAGGTTCTAGTTCCGGCAGAGTAACTGGCGCCGGTGTGGCCGTCTATTCTCTAGGCGGACATTTCAACACCGTCGCCGGTTTGCATAGCTCGTCGCAAAACCGGCATAGATTCGCCGCGGCATCGAGCGAGTTTTCATCATCAAACAGGGTAATCTAATACAAGATATATGTTATAAAGTTCCTAGATTGTTGTTGTTGACTACGACGAAGACAAGGGCGCTGTGTCCCTAGTTGCACAGTCGTCGCCAATTAATCCGGTCAAACACCTTCTTGACTTCTCTGAAGAACCTGAAAGACTGTGTTTTCTACTTTCTGTGCGCGATATAGACACTAACGGTTAGTGATATCGTCATTGTTATAATATAGACACAGCTGCCTTTGTCCGCATTGCGGAATTAGATTCGACTTCCTTCGATGTAAAGGTTGCTGCCAGCTCAAAACCGCTTGGAAGCTTAGTTAGAGCGTAGGTGTGATTTTGTGCCATGATCAATGTCTCTGCAGCATCGCTATCCATCAGGAATCTAAAAAGGGAACAGGTGCCCGTGTAGCCGTTGTTCACCCAGGAGCAGTAGCTCTGCTGGAAGTGCGTGGAAGTACGTTGGAGCACTGCAACCGTTATGAACCCAAGAGGAACAACAATACTATATCGGTACACAACCATCAAGAGTTATACAGCAGTCGTTTCCAAACTGGCAAGTTTGACCCGCATCACAAGGATTTGTTTGCCTGTGCATGTGGTGACGGTTTCGAGCTTTTCGATTGGCGTCAGGTAGGAGAACCACATCTGCACGTTAGAAGCGGAAACTGTCATCTCACTGGTGTCCTCAATCTAGACTTTAACCCCAACGTGCCAAACGAACTGGTGACGGCCGGTGACGACGGTAAAATCGCATTCTGGGACCTGAGGTCAGCCTACGAACCAATAGAGGTCCTGGAAGGTAACCACAAGAATAGTGTACACTATGCATTGTTCAACCCGTTCCACGACCAACTGCTTCTCTCTGGTGGACCCAGTACAACACTGCTGCACGTCAGAAGCTCTGACCCCAAATTGGTACATCAGAGCAATTTCACCAGTCACACAGGTTGCTGGAGCATAAGTGACGCTTGGCATTTCGCTGCATTGTCTGGAGATAAGCTTGTTGTTGAGACTATTCCCAGTTCTGTGAAGTACAAGCTGTTGCTTTAGGAGTATAAGTCAGTGATTGGATGGTGGCACCCATATGTGGTAGTACTGTTATAACATTCTGCAATGCGGCTGCTGCACGGCATTCTCTCTATGGTAGTCGTTGCAGCACTTGCCTCTGGTGCTAAGGCGCTGTTTAGCCGTAGGTATCCATCTCTTCAGTTCATTTCGTCCGTACGAAGGCATATCGTTGTCCCAAATGGTACTCTATCTGGAATCTCGCATTACAGCATATCACGAAATGCTACCTATCGTGTGGCATCATCTAAAAACCTAGAGCACAATGAGGCCTTGGATAGGTACCCGGTTAACATCGAACGATGCACCGATGATGAATATATTTCTGCCTTCGATAAAATTAAAAACGACGAGGTGATACTACCTCCCTCTACTGGAAATAAAGAGTCTATTTCCAAGCGTCTTTCGCTAGATTTCATCATGTTGAGACGCTATGCAGAGGAATTGAACGCAGTGTTTGCCAATGCAACTTTTATGGGTATAACTCATATCCCTACAAAAAAACCGCATGTGGAAATACAGACATTAGATGCTGCTTTGTTGCACTTTAGAGGATTCGAACGTGGAGATGCACTCTGTTTATACTACCAGCGGGATGGATTCCCCTTGGTGCCAAGTCCCGCCGCAAGTTACATACCGCCATCGGAACGCTGTTTAAACTACGTTGAAAAGGTGATGTCTGGATTCACGGGTTTAAGAGTTACCAAGATTCATTGCCCTTATTTTTTCAAGAACGTGATAGCCATCGACCTTAGACCGGCTCATCAGCATTTAAGCCAAGAACACAGTGGTGAGAACTACCGAATTATGTTTGTTGCACAACGATCTGGGAATCGTATGGTAACTACGGATAACAATGACGGTATAATATTGCTTACATCTGGTACCCATGACGAAAAGAGTGGTATTAAGGATGGAGTAGGATCACTTTTCAAGGTACCATCCTCAAACAAAAATACACCTGATCCGTCGCAGCCCTACGCTAATTTCTTGGAGCTCTTTAGTGGTAAGGAACATATGAGTTTGTTAAAGGCTATGGTCCTGACATATGAAGGTATCAGCGCACAAAGAGTTACTTTGCTAGCTGAAAAGGCCGGTATTGACTCTACTAGACATATATCCAAGATTGATAATATGGCTGACTTCTACGAGTGTTACATTAGGTGGCTGCGTTCACCCGATGGATCTATGGAGCAGTTGCATCTTGTAACTCCTCAAAAGGATGAAGGTGATAAACATAGATGTTCTAACCAGGATGAGGCACTAGATCTGGAATCCACAGATGGCAATGGCCAAGCCGGTAGTATCTCAGGTAATCCGTTTAAGGAAGGAGATTTAACCGATAAAGTGGACATTGGCAGACATAAGACCCTTATGGAATATGTCTTCTGGCAGTGGGGATTAAATGTTCCGGTATATGCCCACAATAGGCTGGCAGAAGATTCAAGGGTCTTGATTGACAAAACGCTTGAACGCTTAGGGGCAATACGTGACCAATGCATAGGTGACGAACAGCAGGCCGAAAGACTAGCTAAGGTGCAAGAGCGTATTGGCTCTATATCAGAGTATAGTCGATCGCTCCAGAATGTAATGAAGTGGAAACTCCCAGAACAATTCGATCTTGTGAAAACCATCTACGAACAAGTTTACGACCTAGGAGACTTAACAGGCTACCGTCGCAAGGGGCGCTTGAAGCAAACTGAACGTGAGCGCTTAAAGGACAAAGGCACTGGAGAACGCAATGTACCACACGGCAAACCCAAAGAGGTGAACCTTTTTAAAGGGATACTAGTCATCAAGATGAACCCTGGTGATCCCAATACGCCACTGATTATCGTGGGGCGTAACGCAGAACAGAATGAACGTATAACACACGAGATATCACGTCCTGGGGACATATGGTTCCATACCAAGGATTGTCCCGGGTCACATGTACTGCTAAGAAGGTATGCAAATTCCAAAGAGTCTATACAGGTTGCCGCGGACATAGCCACGTATTATTCAAAGGCTAGATCTCTGGAAGCTGCACCAGTCATCAGCACAACCATCGATAACGTCAGGAAGTGCCCTGGTGCGCAGATCGGTGCTGTACTGGTAAACAACTACGATACACTAAACGGCTATCCAACAAAGGGTGGTGAATACGTCAAAGCGCATCGTGAATCGCTAAAATAATTCATTACTAGCGTTACTTAAGCTTTTGGTAACAATTTGGAGTAATGTAATCTGCATTTAACTGTTGTATGTGTCCCGCGAATACGCACAGAGCTGTCACAGCACACAGTATCTATTGTCGAATAGGTACTCGTGGTCACCTTCATCCAACCATGTTAACACGGCTGCAAGGTGCCAGTCCTTCGTGGGAGTTGTGTGCCATTGCCAATTTCGACACTTCGGCATCATCAGTGTCGCAGAACTTGATATCTGCTATGTCAACTGGTTCATGTGCATTAACAAAGTGATCTATCACTGGATGTTCATCAGCAGTTGTTGCACTTTGTAACCGACCCATTACCGCGTTGCCAAAGATGTTGTCGGGGTTAATGCCAATTTGGCGCAACTTCTCCACAAGGATGGCAAGATGGTGGTCTTGATACGAACCTGCAGCATTGGCAATACGGGATGCCATTTTCGCTATGAGATCGGTGCGACCCCCGTGGTTATCAATGGTATATATCAACAAAGGGTAGAGTTTTTCAAGGTGCACATCACCAACCCTATCACTCAAAGCGTTGATCAACATATCCTTGATGTTAGCATTTAGACCCGATATCTCCATGGAGCATTCCACCCGGTATTTTTCTTCCCTTTCTGTAGGAGTTGATGCATTCCCACTGCCAACACTGCGTAGCAAAATTATAAGGCTGCTTACACTTACATCATCAATATTAGCCATGATTGTATCCAAAAGTTTGGCAGATGTCTCCAGGCCGCAACGCTCCCTTGCAGCGTAGAGGGCAACAAGTAATTCTGGACTTGCAGCACCATTAGACAGAGAACGTATTGTCTCCATTTGGCTTGTGTTTACATGTGGTATACGAATTGATGCATGTACAAGCTGTGTTTTCACCGAGTCATCGAGGGACAGTACCTTTTCAAAGTCTAATGTGTCCCACATGCGCTGGGCCAGCTCCAAGTCATCCATACATCGGAGCGCTAACGATATACCAGTTACAATCCAAGTTGTTTTACGCGGATCCTCGGGTCTAGAGATCATGGCTTCTAGTAAAAATCCTATGTTGACATGCCTACTCAAGGAAGTGGCAAGCAACATCAACGTTTGGCCGTCGAGGCCACCAAATGATCCATCTTCGTTAATGTCCAATTTTAATATGAGTTTTAGACATTCGGTCATTGTGTCCCAGATGCGATGATGGTGAACTCTACGAGAAAGGGCACATGCAATAGTGGTCATATCCTTGGGTAGTGCCATTATTGACTCCAGTAAGTCTTCTCCAATAAAGTTTCCACGAACAAGTTCCTCAAGTTGCTCTTGTTTCTCCACCAGCAAACTAGACACTTCATCAGCAAGATCACGTAAAAATAACTCGACAAATTCGTGGTTTGGTGGTAACTTAGAATAGGCTCTTGCAAGGGCAGCATACTCATGTGCCTCACAAAAGAGCAATTTGGGTCCCATTGCATCTGCCACTAGCTTCATTGTGCGTTCAGAAATGGCCAAGAGGCGGGAGTGCTGTTGGACATCTAGTTCACGATAGGCGCATTCACATACAGTTACCATTGACAGGGCAATCATACCTAGGTCCTTCGGCAAGGCACGTGCAAATAGCTTGGGCATTTGCGGTTCTGCTGCTTCCGCTATTTCCCCGACTTTTAGCAAAAGTTTTTCACGGTTTGCGATATCCTCTTGGAAAGAGGCAGTATCACTGCAATCGGACTTGCCTAAAACACTCGGATTCGTTGCTAGGAATTTTGATATAGCCTGTAAAATCAAGGCTATATGCTTTATTCTGAGATGTTTAAGCTGTTGCAGTGTACAACTGGCATAACGCAAAAGGACATGAGTATCGGCATAGCCCATGCCCACAATGCGGAAGCACAGCATCGCCAGTTCACGTGGCCCAGCAGATTCGGGGGTAAAAAGATTACCCTGCAGCAATGCTGTAGGATTGCCACCTCTTAACTCGTCATAGCGTTTCGGGCTCTTGATTTTGGTTTCCACCTGTAGACGCCTTCGTCCAGGATAAATGCGATAGAATCGGCGTTGCGCAGCCGCAAAACGGCTTAGATAGTTACACATCAGCATCATCAGATATCATGATGTGTAAACGGTTAATTTGCGTTGGTCTTCTCCATCCTTTACCGATGCCGCGGTTGCGGCGGTCCAGGAGCAATTCATCAATGTGTAAGGCATAAAGTGTATATCGCATGGAAAAGGAAATTGATATGTAAAGTCTTCTTCCAACCTTCCACAGAGAAATGCCTCTAGATACGTTACTGTCATGAGTTGAGAAGCTACTGCTAACTCTGTCTAGATGCACGCAGGTGCTGTGGGCAAGTAACCGGTGGCCCACTTCACCGGAGTAGGCATCGTCAGTGTTGCGTTTTAACACCAACAATGACATCGAGAGTGGTGTGTAAATTGCGCGAAATTATTTCGGAGGTTACCGGCAACAGCAGGTCGGATTACGTCAACTCGCTGAGGGATGAACACCGAGCAGAATTGCTGCAAGGCCGAAAGGCGTATGCCATCGACAATGGAGGCAGTGAAATTACTTTATTCGTGCCTTGGAGGCTACACCGCCCGGTAGAGTCATTGTTTTCTAAAATTTCCGTTAACAATCAACTATCGTCGTTAGCCTTTAGACAATTAGTGAGTTTTTGTTCGATAAGTATCTAATGTGCAGGTTGATGACGCAGAACTGTTTCCAAAGTCCCAGAATGTTCGTAAAAAGGATGATATAGTTGAGTACATCGTAGGAAGAGTGGTTGAATCAGGGTCTCTTGGTAAGTCATGATACTATCTTACACATTTTCCAGACTTCGAGCAATTTTTACATGCTTTGTTCTTGATGGCGAAGTATAGAGCATCGGTTCTTAGGGTGACTGAGCAGTGTGCATTTAATCACATGCTTAGTGTCCTGATTGCCTATGTCGGTCGCACCGTTCCACAGGACCAGGACAGTGAGAAGCCTGTGGATCAGGGCGCTGAAACAGAGGATCAGCCTTCTATAAGGGCTGCATGTACTTCTGTGTCCAAGAATGGTGACATTGTGCGGTCGCTGAGCTCAGTAACAATAAGGGATACAGACTTGTTAAGTCCCTCTCCTAGTGAGGGAGAGCCCATGCAGAAGGGCGTTTCACAAGCACTGTCGGATGACAATAGCGAGCCAAATTTGGAAGATGAAGATATTGCAAAGGGCAGTTCTCTTGATTTTCATCCCTCAGGAAGGGTCAGCAGTGTTTCCGTCGCCACGGAGCCAGCCTTCGTGCAGACGCCGCAAACTGAGCAACTATTTCGCATGGCTGAAGACAAGATGAACGAGACTTGTGAACTTTTGAAAAACGAACTACTCATTATGCGTGCCCAGCTTGACGACTACAAGGTCCAAGAGAGCCATAAACAGGAGTTGATCAACACGATATCACTCCTCAAAACCGATAAGGAAGAGCTTGAGAAACACTTGGCCAGCAACAAAGCAGCTGCACTTGATGCTCAACAGAAACTTGAAAATACGATTACAGATCTCAACGATCAGTTACATGCGATAAAGAATAGTGTGGCTGAGCTGGAGGAGCAACTGTTACAAGCTAAAAAGCAGTTGGAGGCCGCAGAAGAGTACCGTTCCCATCAACAACAGATTCAAACTATGATTGCCCTGCATAGTGAGTACGAGACTATGCTTTTCTCCGCGTTTGTATCATATCGGGATGACAAATTGGTGGGAGGAGAGTTCGTGATGTCAGAAGATAACTGTGTCGCCTTCTGCCTGGACTTTGGCCTTGATGAGCTACAGGTCCCTGTGGGATCCACTGTAGACCCTGCTGCCAAGTTGGCTTTTAGGGAAATAAGCAAATCTGCGCCGAGTGGTAAGCTGACATATGGGTTGTTTAAAGAATTCCTCCTGCGGTTGGCTGAAATCGTAGACCCACAATCCACGCAAAAGCGGGCGTTTCAGCTACTTGTGTTGTACGTTTGACTTAAATGTATATATATTGCTGCAGGAACACGATATGTAGACGAATGGAGGAAGATAAGAGGGATCTACACCCTCCCAGTGGCCAGCATCTGGTAGCTGCCGACGATTTCGGACGCCTGCCCTTTGATGTATACCCAGAGCATCATGTGGACGGTTTGAGACATGAAGGACACGATGATAGCTGTGACTCAAGCAGATATATAGACGTTGAGGGTAAAATGTGGTTTGAGGAGGAGCAGGGTCGTGCTCCGCCACAACCACAAAACGAAAATCACACTCCACGTTTCAATAGATGATCATGTTGTGATTAACAAGATGTTAATTATCGCTTTTATAACTGTGACAGCCTTAAAGCGGTTCTCCTGTGAGTAAACATCGGAACACTTCGTATGTCAACTTGGCCAATGAAGGTAATATTCTGAGCGACAATAACCACCGCCACAAATATTGGCAATGTACTTACCCAAATAACGGCATTGTAGCCTTTGCCCAGTCGATGGGATAGTCAGACGTAAAGACACGTGAGACAAACACGATTCCTGCGATGAAGAATACAATAGGCAGCTGAATCAATCTATGGGCCAGATATTGTGACATACCCTCAGCACTAGCGATATAAGAAGAGTACCTGATATCAACGTGCTACAAACGTCGACATAGTGTTTGTAATTCAGGGCTGGCTTAGGCAACACACGATCCTCTGCCTTGGACTCTGAGCGCTAGTGTGTGTTCGCATCAAAAACCTACCGTTAAAGTGAGCCATTTTATAAGCAGGATTACATATATAATGAAAATAGTCAACACATTGGTAAGGGTAGCACTAAAGGCGCTACACCCACCATAAAACAACGGACGCAAGGTATTGCAAAATTAAAATTGTTACAGCTATTGTCATATGTGCGATTATATTGTTTCATATTTCTACTCATCAGAGTCATTGTTACCTTCCTCTGACCCTTCCTGTGACTCCTCCGAATTATTTTCCTCCTCCATTTGACCGTGATCTTCATCTTCTCCTTCTCCAGGTTCTTCAAATTCTTCAGTGTTGTCTTCTTCTTGCCCCTCCTCAGTTTCACCATCCTCATCATGCTCCGATCCTTTACCGGATGACTTTTTACCAAAGAGGACCGCTGCATTTAGTCTTTTCTGTAGTCTCCCTAGTTTGGTTTCCATAACGTCGATCTCATGCTTCACTAATTTGATGTTGTGCGATACGTGAAGCTTTTTAGTGCGATCGGCATAGTTATCGTCCTTTAACGACGCTAGAGTCGATTCCATCTTGGAAAGCTCGGATTTAGACTGCAAAAATTAGCAAATATACCATGTGGTCCTACCTCCTTCAGCTCGTTTTCTGTTTCATGGATCTCGTGTTTAATCTCTTGAATAGTGTGTCCTTTAATGGCTAAAATCGCTCATAAATAGTATTTTGTAACAACTTACTAGCCATTTCCATCATCTTCGAGTTGTGAATGTTCTCAAACGGATTAAAGTTTGGTTGGCCCAAACAGCGCAGGGTCAGAGCGTACTCCCATTTCTCCCTGCAAAAGGCATACACACAATGACCAATCATTTGATTACCTATCCGAAGGAGCCTCTGGTAGCATGACAATGATAGGTGCCGTGTATTTTGGATGATCTGCACGACATCAGTGCGGAAGGAGATAAACATACCTTTGTGCACGTCTTCCGTTGGATCGCCCACGTTCACGACCAAATTAGCAACATTTAGCGTCTATGAGTCGATAACTATATAATGTTTTTACACCTACACTATCGCTGCTGTTTTTGGACTGCTGAATCTTGTCTAGTTTATCCTTCAACTCGGCAGCTGCCGCTTGAGAATGCTGCAAGTCATGCAACAGCAACTTCTGCTCGTTCTCCTATAGTAAAAATAAATTCCAATGCATTAGTCTGCATACCACTGCTGTGAGATCTGGCTTCGCAAGTGGACTACTTGGAGTCGCAGTCGCCAGCGCTGCCACAAAAACCAAGATATACCACATAATACACGTTGTTATGGTTTCACATAATATAATATGTTATTTTGCACTACACCCCTGCACACATTGCCATAGACAGCGGATAAGTACTAAGTGTCATGGCGTAGGGTCGATGTCGGTGGAGTAACGTCCACATACATCACCTACTAAAAATCTACAGTATATCGCAATAACAGGCCGAAATGTGGCACGAATATGGATTCTAGTGCGCCAAAAGCTGACAACGAGCAATGCATCCTTGTTTCGCCGAGGCAACGCGGTAACCCCTTGATAAGGTTTGTACCAATTCTCGACTGAAACCCTAGATAACGACTCATTCAGACATCTGAAGAAGGTTACATGGGTGGAAGGAGATATACAATACGACTACAAGGTCACTGAAGGGATCCAAGTGCTCTTCCTATCGCTGAAGTACCATAGGATGCACCGTGGCTATATAGTTGCCAGGCTGAAACATCTAAGATCACACAGAGTAAAGAATCCGTTTGTTATATGCCAAGTTGATATTGAAGAACCCCAAGAAATAATAGGTGAGCCCACTATGTCGATTTAAAATTGACCTCAATACAGCTGAACTTACAGTCATCACCTTTACCCTGGGATATCGGATATTGCTCAGCTGGAGCGCACGTGAAAGTGCTGCAGTATTGGAGATACTCAAGTTGGACGGTAATAAAGGGTTGGAATTTCTGCACCGTAAGGAGGAGAAGACACATATGGAAACGGTACAGGATATCATAGCCTGTGTAAGACATGTAAATAGTACGGATGCTGCCAAGATTTCGAAGCGATCCGATACAGTTAAACAGCTGATACACGAAAATCCAAGTAAATTTGAAGGCATACCTGGTAAGTCCAGAAACAGCTTCATCTGAACTGTTGTAGGCCTGGGGAAAAGGAAAGTTCAGAGTCTTATATCGGCATTTAACGATAGCTTCTTCTGACGTAGAAGGGAACTATGTGATACTGGTCTAATAGAATCATTAAGCAACGACTTCATAGATATTAACAAAAGGTCTGCATGTTTCGTTTAACACTCCATTTATCGGTTTGTCCGGTAAGCCTAGTTTAGCCGAAGGTAACTTAAGTGATTTAGGATATATTTTATTGGAACTTACTCGAAGATTCGCCGCCTGGAGGTTTTCTTACAAACTTGTACTGGGTGTGGTAAGAAGGTTTTGATTCCTTCTCTTCTGAGGTCTTGACCGGACTTGAGGTGACGACAGTAGTTTCGGTGGCAGACACCTCAGATGGAGAAGCTGTTTCTTCGGACGTGACACTATTTGTAACGTCTGTTTTCGTTGGATTTCATATCGAATGATCATCCATACCTGCCATCATTGAAGATTGAATTTTCGGTCGTTATAACGTTCAGAAAGGTTTGAATTGTGTATTGTGATCTAATTAGTATATTGAATGCAACTGAAGGACGTATCTGAGACAATCACGACAATTTTTTGATCTGTACTCATTTAGTTAAAGCGTTGGGTGAGACGTAGGTGAGACGCACAAAATGGATGGGATTACAGAGGGCATGCTTCACCAATTTGCTACTATTCTGTATTCATTCCAGTCCTTCTCCGAAGAGCAAGGAGTAGAGGGATGTGATATAGGCCATGTGGACTCAAAGTTTATCATTCCCCAGGCGATTTCCTCTAATGTAAGGAATGTCTTATGGGAAGAAGATGCTCGTGGGATTGACTTGGCCACTCAGTTCTACAATCCTGATGCGGCTGACTCACAGCAAGCAACATCGGCTGAAGCAACGGTGATCCCTGAGACAGTCTCTGACTCTGACACAGCCTCGGATAACGATGAAGTGGATTTATCCAGTGAAATAGAGACAGTGCAAGACCTTGAATTAGACACTGAAAATGGTGTAGAGAGCAATTTCTCCAACTTCACTTACTGGACAGTTGAGACGGGACCGCGTGTCTCCTACACCACGAAGCCTGTATATGCTAAAGGTCGCGCAGAGGCAGTTACACTGCTTGAAGAGGCTGAAGCATTTGTATCTCTAGCCATGTGGGGAGGGCAAGAGGCAGAAAACCTGCAGAATGTACCTAGACACTTGTTAGTGCAAGCGGCACAGGTAACCTCGAGAGCTTTCTTCGATCCGGATTATCGCAACTACCTATTCACGGCGTATTCGTCATGATAAGAGGTTATGAAATAGTTCTGGCATTGTAGAAGTGTTCTTTGGTACCTAATTTCGCAGAAGCTTTCTCGAACATATATATCATGAACTCTATACTTGTACATAAGCTATATATGAGCATACGATACAACAAGAGCTGTGTAGACACTAGGACATATGGATGTTCCATAGATGTTAGACTGCTATGACCCCCATCGACTTGAATCATCTGTCACTCTGAGGTACACTGAGTCTAGTAGGTCCAGTAAGAATGAGGATGTAGTGGTGGTACATCGAGGTTCACAATGGTTACCTGATGATAACACAATTTAGGTATTGAAACTTTGGTATTGCTACATATAGAAAGCAATAAATGGTCTGTGTTAGACGCAGCCATTTTCCACCTTCTGTTCACGGTTGAGCCGCAGGTTATACAATCAACGTAGCACAGTGTCAACAACATGGCTGCCTATAGAAGTTTGTTGGCTTCTCTATTGCTGTTACAGGCAGCATTTTGTGTCCTCGGAATGTGGTCTAAGTGGCACTTCACTTACCCCGTGAGTGGCAGTATTCTCGGTGTCTAGTATATTAACAATGTGTCAGGATATATATGAAGAACCATCAATCAGTGATGATGAAATGTACAAAAGAGAAGAAGTTCGTGAAGCCCGATTGAGTATTGAAGTGAAACAATGGGTAAAGATAGGAAATGAGCCTATATATCCCTTCAGAAAACCAGGAAAATGCTGGCATGGTAAGCACATCTTATATGTATTATATGAATGCCCATTCTATACTCAATAGATCGCCTGTGTTCAATAACCTTATTACAACTCTGCAGGATACGACGTAATTGAGTCACATGTTCAGTCCGAATTGGACCGGATTTGCACAATTAGGAATGGGGGAGTAACAGCATGTGCGGTATGCTCAAACCACGGTTATATCAGATGTTATTGTAATGATATGTTCCAAATGGACTACACCGACCAAGGTCCAAGTTGTATAACAAACTGCGGTAAACTTGGCAAATGTTATGGTTCGAGTAATTTGACGAAGAAATTTGGTGATATAAAATCATACATCCTTAATTCGCTGATAACGCATAACTGCGGTGGGTTGTAGATTCTAAGAAATATAACAGAGCAGTGGTATCACATGTCCAAAAGTCTGTGGATAAATTATGTGGCAAGGGGAAGGTGATACGTGCCAAAGGGAATGATTTGGCTTGCTATGAAAGTCAGACAATTAACCTTTTAAAAGAGGGGGTTTGTTTTGACGAATGTGGTATACCTATCCGGTGCCATGGCCAAGGCGTGGGGGAGCCAAAACAGATAATAAATCCAATGACTATTGATTGGGACAAGTACGTCAAAAATTGCAGTAAGTTGACTTTTTGGTAGCATATATAGCTGCAGTATGTGCGGAACAATTGACAAGTTGGGATAGAACTTTCTATGTTGGATGCTTGGCCAGAACAATCACAGGTAAAACCTGCAAGTCTTGGAGTGAACTAGATGGTGTAACGTTCCCAGCAACTATGCGCAGCATCTTCATACGGAATTACTGCAGAAAGCTCGATGTTGATGGGATACAATGTTACAATATGGAAAATGTTTTAGAAGACTGCCCCAGCACCGATAAGGTTGCAGACATCCATTTAGGTGGTACAGTCGATGAAGAAGTGGGCTTGTTCTTGCAACCTGGGGCATACTTTGACATATGGATTAAACCATATATCCCTAATTACGAGATCGTTGTCAGGTTCTTTGAAGTTGATTCCATTTGTGGTGAGAAGGAAATACCATTGCCACCCATCAGCCAACCGTTCGAATACCAGCCTTACGATGTACATACAGGTACATGGTCCATAGTTGCTACAAAAGAAATGCGCAATCCTTATCCATCTTTGGATGATAATATGGAATCTGTCTACGTGGTAAAGGGATTCAAAGTTCTACCAAACGCTAATAAAAAGGTCAGGGTATGTGCATGTGCCCACTCTAGGATATTCCAAAGACCATTTGTGACGACTTCCTGTGACAAAAGTAATGAATATATCATAGATCTTGGAACTTTTATAATTAGTGGTCCTGCAGTACCTGATAAACCGAACGTTCATGTAAGCGCAATGGACGCCGTGGTTAATTGTCATACACCTAACGTTGCGGTCATATCAATGATACATATTGATCAGGTAACTGCAGCCTTGAACATACGTGGCGGGAATATATATATGATGTCAGTAGATACATTATTCAATATTGAAGGAAGCTACCGGTATACCATGAATACCACGTACAGTGTTGATGCTGAAAGACCACAACATCCAAACGGAGTTATCCCAAGGTGCACTGTTCATAGTACAAAGTCATTAGATGTCATAAATGTATCGAAACCTGGTATGTATGTGACTCTGTGCAATGAGACAAATCCTGATCTGTCAATAAAACATGGGATGACACCACGCAGAATAATTGGATGGCACAATTTCCACGGTTATGAGGAAAACATGGAGTTTACATTGTTTGAAAATGAGAGCCGGACGCTAGGTACATTAACCCAATCTCTGTTTATTAAGAGCTGGACTGCTCCTTCGCAACCTGCAGCTATCGTATTATCGAATATAAATAAAGATAGTCCATGTACAGCTCCTTTTGGGTATTCATCAACAGTCTTACCGACAGATACAGCTAACATTGAATCAGGACCTTGTTTGTGGCGAGTAGAAAGCATACACGTGAACAAGTTAAAGTGGGAGAATACGAGTACATTCGATGTATGTGCATACTTCGATAACGGTAGCACAAAAAGATTAGGCATAGGAAAGAAAACGTCGTACATAGAACATGAATTGACTCATCTGGTTTCTTATATAAATGAGATACCAAACAACATATCTACTCATGTAGTGCAGGATGAATGGGACCTATTTCTCACTCATGGTAATAAGGACAGTGATAACCCATTCGATTTGACCAGTGTCTACCCGAATCTTCGGGAATGGGAATATGAAGTAGTAGTGAAATATATAGATAAGTATAATTGTAATTGCTCACCCAAGCATTCGGAGGACGAGCAGTACTACCCCCAAGTTCTCAGCTTCTGGTGCTTGAAAGAGTCTAATCTTATCCTCATTTTCGGAATGATACCTAACAGTGTTACACCAACTTTTATTGGGCAACTTGCAGTTGAACGTCCAATTGCTTTCGAAATAATCGTTAGTTACCAGTCCATCACTGCTTTGGTGCTTTCAGAAGGGAAGAACACAATAGAGCACTATGAAGTCAGTGTGACCCTGGCCCGATACGATTCACTACGTTTTGTGTTGAAGCCACGCCCGCTAAAATGTGGCGAAAAACAGTGTCTGACCTTTATGGCAACTACCGACATGAAGGTCATACACTACTCTATGGAGTGCCGTAAACGCTATATGGTGATTGTCACTGATGCTGGTGCCAACTGTATAATCCTACTTAATTCAGAACTCGCTGAGACCGACAGGATGTGCCAGACCCCAGATGGCCTAACCTCACATATACGGGAGCCCGGAAGAATTGCATGCACAAGAGTAACCAAAGGCTCCTGTAATTCATACAATGTCACATTGTACCAGCAAGAAACTGTAAACTGTTTTGTCACCCAGAAGCGTTCTGGTATCTTATTATGGATCCAAGTGAATCTCAAGGAGGAAAGAATGACATTGGAGGATGTTTATACTGGAGAACTTGTAAACCCTGGAGAGAGTGAAGAGCAACGACGTGCAACTACGGTCATGCCTCTGCTGACCTACCCAGATACCGTAGAAACGGTGTCCTATAATTTTACCGATTTCGTGTACCTTATTGAAAACGAATCATCGGTGATACGGACCTTCCTTATCAACCAACGTGATGAGAATCGACAACTACTGTACTATGGTGATTTTAAACTGCCCAATGCGCAACATAGCTCTTACCTTGGTATTAAAGGTATACAGATGTCTAAGGATGAGGAAAATGCTGCAGTAGAGGATGACTACCTCTTGTTGTTTCGAAGGCCTGAAAGTCTGGGGATTGGACGCCAAATGGGCGGATACGTAACGTTAATGAACATAAAAGAAACGATCAGAGTGAGTGATTTCGACTATGTGATTCCGAATTGGATTATTGTGGGAGAAGACCAATATGTGGAACCACAAATAAAGGGATCCACGTCACACTTCAACGGTTTAACTCGTTACGACCTTGATGTGATTTCGGATCCTTGGCACGGAAACCATGTATCATCCAAATGTATAGAGATGGGTCCACAACCACGTGTGCCACTTGATGGTCTCGGACCAGCACAGGAGCCCTTGGAACTTAGAGGCTATACAGCCATCAGTAACTCCATAACGGTATCACAGAATGGTATGCTAACAATTAATGT
Organism: Babesia ovis; assembly: GCA_023705535.2. Lineage (NCBI taxonomy): Eukaryota > Apicomplexa > Aconoidasida > Piroplasmida > Babesiidae > Babesia > Babesia ovis. Next base: position 1,456,228 of record BLIY01000017.1, read on the forward strand.
GCGTAGTGTCAATAGGATCACTCTCCGCCTCCGTATTACAGCCGTGGGGCCAATCGACTCCAAGTGCATTTACAAAACACTATCATTAGCGTGCCCCGATGGCCACTACTTCCACAATGATAAAGACCATAAGCAAAGGGGTTGTAAAGTTTGTCCCATAGGTTATTACAACTCTATCATATCAATTGAGAATGATCTCACAAAATGGGGAGAGTGTACCAAGTGTCCCGAAAATGAGTCTACCATAGATGTAGGAGCTACTTCACCAAGTCAGTGCATCTGTGCACCAGGTTTTTACCTAGTCGAAGGACAAATCCCTCGTTGTCAGCCATGCCCCAGAGGAACGTGGAAAGGTGTTGTGGGGTCTCAAGAATGTACTGGTGGTGGGTGCTATAAGAACTCTGATTCAGATGTTATCGGCAGCAAGACAGAAGAAGAAAGGAGATGTGCATGTCGTAGTGGCTATTTCTACAGACATCTTGCAGGATATCCTAAGGAATGTATATCATGTGAGGAGGGGTATTTTTGTCCTGGTGGTTTCCACGGTAAGAAAATTCCTTGCCCCATAAACATGACCACTCATATTTCGTCCGATTCAATAGATGCCAAAGTCCCAAATCCCCCAGCTAGTAAGGTTAACGATTGTGTATGTAAACCCGGATTCCAACCAGCAGAATATGAAAAAATCAACAAGTCTGGAAGTGAGGAGTATCAATTGAGGCGTCAGATTGTAAAAGAGCTGAATGTATACGATATAAAAGACTACGATATTTACAGACTTGTATGCATTCCTTGCCCTCATAACACATACAAAGAGTTGAAAGGTGACAGCAAATGTATACCGTGTCCAGTCAAGACATTCAGAGATCCAACTAGCTTGGTTGATGCCATTACTTGTAATAGATGTGCACCGGGGTACTTCGAGACTAACGACCCATCAAATCCATGTGAAGAATGCCCACCAAACCACATATGCGTCGGTTCAGATCCGTTGGATCCAGACCTCCTGATATACAAAGGCAAAAAGGTCATGTGTCACAAGCATGCAATCACCATCCCACCATACGAAAAAAACACCAACATGAGCCATTGTATATGTAATAAAGGTTTTACAAACTCCAAAGAAGTGAGTGCCATTTGTGAACATGTACCAAAAAGCACCTATAAAGATGTAATTGGTAACGTGGCTCCCAAGAATTGTCCGGAAGGTGCCTACACTCCAAAGCCAGGTGCAACCAAAAGAAGCGAATGTGTCTGCAACAAGGGAATGTACTTTGATGAAGCAAATAAACGATGCACTATATGTCCAGTGGGTAAATATTGTTCAGGAGGACGTGATACGAAGCAGAATCACACGCAACCAAAGGATTGTACTGACAAAAACTCAATCACTAAAGAACTGGGCGCTTCTAGCTCCAGCGAGTGCCTCTGTAAACCTGGATTCTATATGAGACAGGACGGTTACAGTGGTTGTATTGAATGCCCGGAGAACACGTACAAATCGCACGTCTCAAATGAAAGCTGCACAGAGTGTGATGAACATTCATCAACAAATGGAGGAATCGGCGCCACATCCAAAGAGCAATGTGTTTGCGCTCCAGGTTACTATTTCGACGGCACGTGCAAGGCGTGTGGATATCCGGATAAGTACTGCCCAGGTGGCTCCATTGTCAGTCGTGATGAAGTTACCGGGGAAATGAGGTACGAAACCAAACCCCCTGTCGATTGCCCTCCCAACACTGAAATCCCACCCGGCGTCGATACTGCCGACAGCGTTGACAGTTGCAAGTGTGGCAAAGGTTATGGATTGGCCAAAACTACCGATGTCAACAAAGTGAAGCAATGTGTTCCTTGTGCACCCGGATCCTACAAGAGTACTGTGATAGATTCAAGCTGTAATAGTTTATGTACGATGAACGCCACTAGCAAACCTGGAGCGCACAGTCCATTCCAGTGCTACTGTCAACCGGGTTATTACCATTTGGAAGATGGTTACTGTGTACCATGCGTGGAGGGCGCCAGATGTGATGGTGGTGTGGTCGGTAAAGATAGCTCTTTAGATCCGGATGAAGACGGTATGATACGTCGGACCCACGTGAACCCAGTACCCATTGAAGGCTACTACCTCGACAAAATCAACCAAGAGCTGAGAAAACCTGATGACTGGCGGTTCATTATGTGTCCTATCAAGGGTGCATGTTTGGGAGAAAAGGGGTGTTCTGAATCCATGACGGCGTATTTGTGCGCTGAATGTAAGACGGGATATACCAACAACTTCAAGAAGGGCACCCTATGTAGCAAGTGTCCATCTACAATGACCAACCTGATCTTGACCATTGCGTGGTACTTGGGATTATTATTGGTGAACATTGTCATGGCTTGCCTGAACGTCAGCGCCGGGTACAACCGTCGTTCGATTCACTCCGTTGTCATCAAGATCGCGCTCAACTACGGTGTCTGTATGTCTGTCTTAAATGTGATCAACTTTGGAGAAGTGGAGTTACCACATGAGCTTAAGTCGACTACATTGAATTGGATAAGGATGCTATATCGCGAAAGTCGAACATTCTATACTTCCATTGATTGTCTTCTGCAAGATTGGTTTGGAATGAATCACGCCGTTTCATTTTTCTACACGATGTTATACATTGCCTGTTTACCAGTCATTCTACTTGTGGTTGTTACAATTCTTATGTGGGTAATTCTAGAACTGTTCAAGATTAAGCGACACCATCTGACCCGATCAAAGTTGGCGTTGTTGTACCAGTCATCTGTTCAGGGTATGCACTACTTGGCCGATCGCCTACGCGATGAATATGCCAACGAACGCCTGTTCCTCATATTCAGGTACATTCCACTGCCGGGTGAGACCCGTTGGGTACGGTTCAAGCACTTTTTGGAGGACATGATTCCCATTTATGTCACAGTGCTTTTCTCAGTCCACGGTAACACAACAAGTCACATGTTGAGTCTGCTGGATTGTACCTGCATTCATCTAGGACAATCCATTCCTAGTAAGTACGTCTTAAGACCTGCTATGAGTATCAAGTGTTCATTGGATCCAAACAGTGGGTACTACCCGTACCTGCTCCTGGGTCTGGGTGGTTTGGTCTTTTGGGGGTTCGGTATTCCTTTCTTCTCTTACATTGTCCTGCTTATAAACCGTAGGAATTTGTACGCACCTGATGTTCGTATGAAATACGGTTTCTTACACAATGGATACCAACAAGATTACTGGTTCTGGGAAGCAATTGTGTTCACACGCAAGAGTTTGGTGCTGGTCATCGGTAGCATTGTGATTGTACCTTCGGAGAACACGAGTGCATCTAGAATATGGATGGCTCTAGCTGTTGCTGTATTGTTCCTTATCATACAGCTGATTTACAAACCATTCGACGAGCGTGACTATTTTGTACTTGGACGGTTGGAAAGCCATAGCATGATATCGTGGACCATGACCCTTATCTTTTGTCTATTCGCAGTTGAGGGTGAAATATCAGCTTACAACAACATGTATTTGTTATCAATCACCACGATAATAAACTTTTGCTTTATAGCTGAAGTGGTGTTGGAGTTAGGACTGGCATATTGTGATAACATACGTTTCCGTAAAGACAATTGTAACACCTCCATCATCAGCAGGATTAATCGTTCACTTGCTTCTATATCTGAGAAGCGGAAATTGCGCGAGCCACTGATCATTTTCAATGAGATGAATCGTACAATTGATTTACGTGCTCCCAAAACAGCTCAATGGTACTCATTCGATGATAGCAACAGAAGGCTGAAATACTCTGAGAAAGTTTATTTCACACATATTGTGACAGAGGTGATTAACTTCGCCAACATTCACATGAAACTTGATATCATTCCCACTGATTTCCCTGAATTCATCTCCCGACTAGCATTAGCGGTCAACTTCCATGAGTTGAACAAAAAGAAGGCAGATGATATCGTTAGGTCGCTAGCGGACGGTAACCTCGATGAAATTGTCAATTTGGCGATGTTTGAATCGAGAGAACCAAGGATGCAAATGCAAAATCTCCTAAGTTTTGCATCTTCGGTTAATGGAGATGAGGGGGAGTTTGTGGTACCGCCTGTATTGCTCTTTGACAAAGAGGTCATCAACAATGGCATACCACTCTCCGACTTTTATATGGCCTTGTCAATCATTAAAATGAAGGATATTTATAGCGTGGTGAAAAGTTACCAGGCCTTCAGAGTTTTAAGGGTAAATGCAGACAGAGAGATGGTGTTGGAACAATATGAAAAAATACATCAGATGGAAGACTTGATTCGCCGGATTCAAGACCCAGATAATAAGTCCCTAGAGGAAATATTCTGCTCTGATGAAGATATAGTTCTGGAAAAACAGGCTATAGAAGAATTGGAAGATAAATTGGAGAAACTAAAAAGAAACCCGCTTGGAGCTCTGGAAGAGTTCGGTGAGGATGTCTTTGAAGAACAAATAGAACGTATCGGGTTCCGCAGGACTGCTGTTAAGCGCACGGATCCCTCCTAATTATATATTGGGGTGTTACAATGTGCAACAATAGCGTACAACAAATACTAAATGTAGCCATGAAAGATCTAGTGATTAGTAATTAAATATTTTATGTCATTCATCAGAATCATCAGTGTCGTATTCCGAATCCGTCTCAGAATCGGTACTTCCTTCGCTATCGGAAGTGTAAGAATCAGAGGACGACCCATCCAGCTGGTTCTTATGGAATGCGTCCTTCAAGTTGAATCCCAGCTCCAACATCATAGAATCCATCGATGATTCTTCCTTTGTTTCTTCATTCGGAACGTATACATCCGGATTCTCACGCATTTGCTTGAGGTTGTTATTTAGACGGTCTTTCTCGGTCATGAGCAGCCTCACTTGCTCTTCCATTTCACCTATGCTCTTATTGAGTGTGATTGAATCCAGATCCTTCTTTCCGTCTACGACACTTTGCAGCATTTCCTGTGTCTTGCGCAGCATTACGTTGTTACCTTCCATTTTGTTTATACTGTCCTTGTCACGTCGCGCCTTTACATGTCTGAATATGGTGAATAAGAACGTAAGCATTTCTATGTCCATGATCCAAATACGCGTGAGGCAGTGGTAAAAGTCTGTAAGCCTGGTGTTACATTCAAGCACTTTATCATCGAATAGACAGTCCATGATAAACTGCAGTTCCTCTTGACGCAGACCAATTGCAGCGCCAAGATTCTCTTCATCCTTCTGTAGATTAACAAAGGCTTCATCGCCTTCCATAGAGTCAAGATTCACTATCTTGTTCAATTTGCGCGATTCTTTCTCAGCGGCCCATGCGACAAGTGTAGAGAGGTCACCATCTGATAGTTCCTGGAAAAGCTCTCTCTTGGCCATCTTCTCTTCGAAGTGTCTCAAAGAAAGCGACAGACGGAGCAAAAACTCAATGAGCAATTTAGGCATCACATCCAACTTAAGATGAGATACAACAATGCGATACAGCTCGGTAACGATATTTACAAAATAGTATCGTTCAAATGGCCTCAGTTCGAAAGTCTTCTTAGCGAACCAAGTGTAACGATGACGATTAATTTTCAATTGTAACTGAGATGTTTTTTGGTTGTAAGCAATCTGTGGTTCTCGAGAATACCTACGTGAATCAAAAAATAGAACTGCGTCCACCAGCCACTTGACCTTCCTGAAAAATTTGTTGTGGCGTTTATACCTAATCGTTTCTATCAAAGAATGCAGCAAACTCGTGAGCACAACATACAAGAAATATCCTGAATTGACCAGCACCAAAACACAGACACCCATAACAACGAATGGTGTCAATGTTACAGAACACAACAGAGAGGCCGCCAGAAGATTGGCGGTCCACGATATCATGCTATGGCTTTCCAACCGTCCAAGTACAAAATAGTCACGCTCGTCGAATGGTTTGTAAATCAGCTGTATGATAAGGAACAATACAGCAACAGCTAGAGCCATCCATATTCTAGATGCACTCGTGTTCTCCGAAGGTACAATCACAATGCTACCGATGACCAGCACCAAACTCTTGCGTGTGAACACAATTGCTTCCCAGAACCAGTAATCTTGTTGGTATCCATTGTGTAAGAAACCGTATTTCATACGAACATCAGGTGCGTACAAATTCCTACGGTTTATAAGCAGGACAATGTAAGAGAAGAAAGGAATACCGAACCCCCAAAAGACCAAACCACCCAGACCCAGGAGCAGGTACGGGTAGTACCCACTGTTTGGATCCAATGAACACTTGATACTCATAGCAGGTCTTAAGACGTACTTACTAGGAATGGATTGTCCTAGATGAATGCAGGTACAATCCAGCAGACTCAACATGTGACTTGTTGTGTTACCGTGGACTGAGAAAAGCACTGTGACATAAATGGGAATCATGTCCTCCAAAAAGTGCTTGAACCGTACCCAACGGGTCTCACCCGGCAGTGGAATGTACCTGAATATGAGGAACAGGCGTTCGTTGGCATATTCATCGCGTAGGCGATCGGCCAAGTAGTGCATACCCTGAACAGATGACTGGTACAACAACGCCAACTTTGATCGGGTCAGATGGTGTCGCTTAATCTTGAACAGTTCTAGAATTACCCACATAAGAATTGTAACAACCACAAGTAGAATGACTGGTAAACAGGCAATGTATAACATCGTGTAGAAAAATGAAACGGCGTGATTCATTCCAAACCAATCTTGCAGAAGACAATCAATGGAAGTATGAACATTTCGAACATCACGATGTAAGAGCTTAAACCATCGAACGGTGAACGATTTTACTTCCTTAGGCAGTGCCAGATCCCCAAAGTTGATCACATTTAAGACAGACATACAGACACCGTAGTTGAGCGCGATCTTGATGACAACGGAGTGAATCGAACGACGGTTGTACCCGGCGCTGACGTTCAGGCAAGCCATGACAATGTTCACCAATAATAATCCCAAGTACCACGCAATGGTCAAGATCAGGTTGGTCATTGTAGATGGACACTTGCTACATAGGGTGCCCTTCTTGAAGTTGTTGGTATATCCCGTCTTACATTCAGCGCACAAATACGCCGTCATGGATTCAGAACACCCCTTTTCTCCCAAACATGCACCCTTGATAGGACACATAATGAACCGCCAGTCATCAGGTTTTCTCAGCTCTTGGTTGATTTTGTCGAGGTAGTAGCCTTCAATGGGTACTGGGTTCACGTGGGTCCGACGTATCATACCGTCTTCATCCGGATCTAAAGAGCTATCTTTACCGACCACACCACCATCACATCTGGCGCCCTCCACGCATGGTACACAGTAACCATCTTCCAAATGGTAATAACCCGGTTGACAGTAGCACTGGAATGGACTGTGCGCTCCAGGTTTGCTAGTGGCGTTCATCGTACATAAACTATTACAGCTTGAATCTATCACAGTACTCTTGTAGGATCCGGGTGCACAAGGAACACATTGCTTCACTTTGTTGACATCGGTAGTTTTGGCCAATCCATAACCTTTGCCACACTTGCAACTGTCAACGCTGTCGGCAGTATCGACGCCGGGTGGGATTTCAGTGTTGGGAGGGCAATCGACAGGGGGTTTGGTTTCGTACCTCATTTCCCCGGTAACTTCATCACGACTGACAATGGAGCCACCTGGGCAGTACTTATCCGGATATCCACACGCCTTGCACGTGCCGTCGAAATAGTAACCTGGAGCGCAAACACATTGCTCTTTGGATGTGGCGCCGACTTCACCAAACGTAAGCGAGTTCTTATCACATGGTGTGCAGCTTTCATTTGAGACGTGCGATTTGTACGTGTTCTCTGGGCATTCAATACAACCACTGTAACCGTCCTGTCTCATATAGAATCCAGGTTTACAGAGGCACTCGCTGGAGCTAGAAGCGCCCGCTTCTGTTGTAATGGAGTTGCTATCGGTACAAACTGTTGGAGGCATGTGTTCACCATTGGGCAGACGCCCTCCGAGACAATATTTACCCACTGGACATATAGTGCATCGTTTATTTGCTTCATCAAAGTACATTCCCTTGTTGCAGACACATTCGCTTCTTTTGGTTGCACCTGGCTTTGGAGTGTAGGCACCTTCCGGACAATTCTTGGGAGCCACGTTACCAATTACATCTTTATAGGTGCTTTTTGGTACTGCCTCGCACTTGACAACACCATTTCGGGTACGAGCCGTATAACCCTTGTCACAAAGGCAGTTGTTAACATGAGTATTTTTCTCATAGGGCGCTAGTGTCACTGAGTTCTTGTCACACTTGGTCCTCTTACCGCTATACAACTTAAGTGCAGGATCTAAAGGATCCGAACCCACACAGATGTAGTTCGGTGGACAGATTTCACAAGGATGTAGTGGGTCGTTAGTCTCATAATAACCAGGTTCACAACGGTTGCATTTCTCAATGTTGCTGTTTCCACTCGTCAAGCTGTAGGTAAACTGTGGGCACCTAGTGCACGATTCAGAACTCGGGCTGGACTTGTACATGTTATTGGCACAAGGTACACAGACCCATTTGTGGTAGTTTGTGAGGTTGTGGGTAGCCTTGATCTTCTGGGCGAGATCATATTCATATGTGCCCGCCTTAGACATAACGGTTGGATTCGCCGGTTCGTAACCTGCAGAACATACACAATCATCAATACTCTTTGCTGCCTGTGTTAATGTTGTAGTGTATATAGGACATTTCTTTTGTCTGGCCTTGTATCCACCCACACAGTAGTATCCTTCCTCACATGGTTTACAACCAACGGAACCACCAGCACGATTGAAGTAATACCCGGGGAAACAACGACAGAACATATCGATATATGACCGGCTTCCAGATTGTATCGAATATGCGTTGGCACCACACGTACCTGTACACTGATCAAAGCCCAAGAGTGATTTGAAGGATGATGTGCCACATGGTTCACAACGCAAAACTCCTGTAGAATCCTTTGTTCCAGTATATCCAGCAATACAAGTACAATCGGCTGCCGATGTAGACCCTAGACCTTTAGTGGTTTGCTTATCCGGGCAGGAGGAACATTTATGTAGCAATTCGGGGTTTTTCAAACTCAATTGGTGTGAGTTGTAGGTCCCGAAGGGGCACATTTTACAAGTTGTGCCATTGAAGTACATACCATCAGCACAATTAACATTGATGTTCACCGTGGTGCGCGTAGAAATCCACATGTCATTCATTATAATATCATACTTTGCACGTAGTGGAACACCGGAGGTTATATGCAGTACGCCCTCATCATTCAGAGATACCGTTACATTGGGTGTATCCCTTTCTACCCCGCTTTTGGGTTCTACCCTGTACTTTGCTGTTTTGATGCGTTGATGGGAATATACATCTATTGTGGGCTCTATATCATATGAGTGCCCTAGAAGTAGCATTTGTGGTACATCATATGTAACATTGGGTAACTTGATCAATGCATCCAATGTGATCCATGTGTAACGCCAAGTGACTGAACTCACGTCAACAGCCCGCTTCATCACGTCATCCACATTCAGGGATGGATCCAGAAGTGATGTGGGTACAGGTTGAGACACGGCAAAAATACTGCATCTAGACGAATTGAACATAATTGGCGATATATGACGCATCAGGTATCCGTATCCCGCTGGCATGAGTGAATATGTGAACTCCAAATGTCTGGTAGTCTCATTCGCCTTCAATAACAAACCATGCTCACCGCTTTCATAAATGACAAATACCATTGCATCCTTGTTGTATGATACAGCAAACAGCGATGTTGGACTGCCTGCTATTGGATCCAGGTCATACACTGCATCACTTTGCTTAAAGCGGTCCACAATTGTCATCCCATGTGATTCATCTATTGCAATCCATAGTACTTCATTCAACAGTGGCATAATGACAAAACAGTTAAATTCCTCATTCGATGTATCCTTTCGTACACAGGAGATCCTATCGATGCCCGCCATGCTTGCATTGGCCTCAGTGCAAATGTTTTTCAACTTTCCAAGGTTTGCGTCAAACAAATACAAACACATGCCAGCCACATCAACACCAGCCAGCCAACATGTATTACCCTTTTGCAAAAGATCCATATACCTCAAATCAATGTGTAACTTATCCTTTAGAAGATGCTTGGTGTACTCTGTGTGATCGAAGAGATCACGGAATGGCGCCCGGTACAAATGACCATCTCCCATTAAAAGATATATGTACAAAGTTTTATCATGGCGACCTAGACGAAGTGCCAAAGGTTTGCTGAAATGGAAAGTCCTCAGTGGAAAGGGTGTGGGCTCATTATCCGATATCAACCACAGAGAAACAATATCACTTGAAGTGTGGACCCGGAATTGGAGAGTTATAACTTCTGCTCCATCCAGAATTCCGTAGTAGTATTGACGGTTATCTATAGGTGATACAATGCCAAATGCACTCGAATTCCTGGTAGCAAGCAAATCCAAGAGTTCAACCATTTCCTCTGAGTTCACGGAAATTGGATAGGTAAATACATCATTCGGGGGACCTTTGATATCGAAAGGAGTGCCAAGCAAGAAACCATTGTTTACATGAGCATAGTTCTGTACATTGGCACCGCCGATTCTGTATTTGCCCGACTTCCCAGAATAGCTTACACAAATGCTATATGAAGGTAATAGTTCTGCCTTTCCCAGATATAGTTCAAGACCAGATGCTACCCAGCGAGACATGTGCGCATTGGTCCTATGAGTATAGTACGGGTGGATCTTTTTTGCCCAGTGGCCAACAATTGGTGCATTACAATCAGACTCAGAAGACGCTAAGTAAATCGATTCCACATTCAATGTTTCACGATTGTACTGCTCGAACAATAGCGCAGTACCAACATAATCCCCTGATATATTCTTGTAAATAACTGCACTTGCATTGTTACGGATTCCGGTGACTGCATAGGACTTTTCATGCTCACGTACCTCTCCAGTCACCACGTTAACCATACAAATACGGTATACTCCAGGATTATGGAACAGTATATTTATAACACCGACTTCAGTGCTTTTATTTACCTTTATATATTCAGCATAGCTATGCAACCGACTTGCCATTGGTATCGACCAGTTTACCCCGAAAAGGTCGAAAAGGGATCCACAGATGTCCATCCCTGAAGCTTGATCCACCACCAAGGCAATGTGATCCTTAATGTTAATGATCTGACGTGAATCAAAAGTAATCTCCACTTCCGATGCAACGTCCTTGACTATAATCACTTGACCAATGACTTTGTTATATTCGGAATAACTTGTACACGTCTTTACATCAGATTCACCATCATTACTCCAACATGCGCAAATGTTGTATGTTCCAGCTTTGCCAGTTGTATTGAAGGGCCCTGCTTTAAATATTCGATGATTATCGACTGTAATCTCATCCAAAACGCGTACACCATAAAGTGCTGGATCCTTCATGTAGTGAATCCCTTCCTTCAACGACTTCGGGCTGCCACAACGTAGATTCACTGGTCCTAGGTACAACGCAAATACGGGAGAAAATGTATAATGATCAACATTGATGTGAGATACGGCAGACTCTTTTTTGTATATGCGTTTTTGCACCAAAGGACGGCAGAACTTGCCAGCTGGTGTTGTATCACACAGGCGTTCTGCCCTTGGAGGACATGCACTATTGGCAATGTTGGTGCCATGCCTCTCTTCTAGAATATCCCACTGATCACAGAAGTCTAGGGGATCTTTAATATCGGTTTGAGGAATTTCATCATCCGTTTCTGTAGTCACTGGAGGAGCTTCTTTTGGCGAAACCTGTACTATCTGATTTGATTTATCAGTATTGTCAAAAGTTCCAATTGCCTTCTGTAGACCAAGATTTCGTTCAATTGTGTTATCCCAAAAGCTGAGATCGACATTCCTAGCGGTAGAAAACGCTTCCAAGAAAGATGCTGACTTGTTGCTGACTGGGCACTGGTTTGATCCAAACTCATCACCTGCAGTGGCTGGACCCACATCGATCAGGGCAACAGGAGCTGCTTCCACGCGTTCCTTGTGTGGTGTCTGTTTCTGATGCAACAAACGATATGATGAACTGTTATCGGCACAAACGGTAGGGTCCCAACCTTTAACATGGTACAAACTAGAACCCAGGACACATATAGGATCCTTCATATAGTACGACAGTACATCATTTACAGTTGTCGTCTGCTCGCCACGAACCTTGCTGGTTTTGTATTTCTCAAGTGTTTTTGTAATTTCCGATTGTTGAACTGCGCTACTAAGGGTCGTACGGAAACTCAAAAGGTTATACTTTGTATCCATGCAGCGATCGGCAAAACCTAAAGAAACAAAGTTGTCTCCAAGCACAGTACTCCTGTGATCGTATGGTACACCAATGATGGTGCGTTTAGAGCCTTCAGAAGTGTCCTGCGATAGAATTGAGTCAAGTGCAAGCGACCCCTCTCTGTAACAATGACAGGAGTTTGGTTTATTGCAGAAGAACTGGGAGCCTCTCCCTGTTTTTGCTTCACAATAAGAGCGCATCAAGGTATCCAATAGCCTTTCTGGGTAGACTTGCATGAGATGTTTCATGTTTTTCGGAACCGAGAGTGGAAGTGGATCGGCCATATCGATAACATCCCCCAAAGTGGTAGAATATCTTGAAGCACCTGGAAAGGATATTAGTTCATAGCTTACAGAATCGGTTAAAGTGTCTATCGTAACTATGTCTTTACCTTCCACATTGTGGCGAATCTGTACGAACATGAGTGATTGGAACACATTCGGCAAAAAAGCGGACACGCTTGATGCAACAAAATAGTGAATCACAGAATGTATCCAAACGTACCCTGCTGAAGAATGCTACACATAGCAATGCTATGTGAGCCAGGAAAGATAAACGGACTATCATTGTTGCTAACGTCTCCTAGACATTAACATATACACGCTTCCTTTTCCAGATGCGTCACAATTCAATTGTCGACATCATTACTATAATTACATCTACTCCTGGCAACACAGTTGCTCATGGAGTTGCACAGATGTATTTTATCCAGAGCTGAAGACAGTTTCATGAATGGATGTGTAACCTTTTTAATCAGTTACACAGCGGACTTATATATGTCCCTAATATGTTAAATCGTGAAGTCTATAGTACACAAAATCTATTATAATCCTACATTGCTCCGCTTGAAGTTTAACCACATAACATCTCAGGGTACACACGGCCGTCAGGAAAGGATACACACCCGTAGTAGAACCGTTTGATTCTTCATAAAGCATCTGTTTTGTGGTTTTTGTGTAATTACAATGCTGATATAAATCGTTATCATGAAGCTATTATCTCTAGTCTGTGCGTTTAGACACATTCCATAAGCCTACACACATAAACGTCGTATCACAGAGGTGAACCAAGAACGTCATATAGAATCGAATCATCTCATTATATAGCACAATACCATGTGATATATCGTTTCCAATGTTTTATCGAGGTAATTTAGAGGCTAGCGTCCATGCTGATACCATTCCGCAATACCGGGTATGATAGACCTCTGGAACGACGACATCACAATTTTATACAGTATATTATAATTATTATGTTATTAAGAAGATAATCTATATAGTGGATTGGCCGCGGTGGCGAGGGAGCCTAGCTCAGCATACCATCGCGGAGCAATTTAATCGCACAGAATAACAATATATCGTGACTATCATGGTTAGGCTAGTTCCGTGGGTCAGATTAGGCTCGACGGCAGCGCTGCTTCGCACCATTCCAATATCGCAGCCATCAGACAACATATCGCCTATCAATGGACGCCATTTTAACGGTAATTCCTGGGCGTTTGTCCATAGCCGCTTGGATATGCACCCACCGAGTGGGAATACTACGTACAAAACAGAAGTTTATGCAGAAGGTACTCATGAACTAGGAATCTCTAAAGACAGCAGCCCAGCAGAGGACACTGGTGCCGATCAGGTACAAAACGAGTCTAGTGATACTCGAGATAACAACCAGTCCACAACAGATGCCTATAATGGCAACCGGATGCGTAATTTCTGCATTATTGCCCATGTAGACCACGGTAAGTCCACATTGGCAGACAGGTTCCTGGAGCTTACCAAAGCAGGTATGTGAGAGATTCTACCTGACCTCATTCGTACAGTTAATGCTCATGAGATCCAAGCCCAGTATCTCGATAATATGGAACTAGAGCGCGAACGTGGGATTACCATCAAGTTGCAGAGCGCACTTATTAAATACACCTATCCTAAGGATGGCCAGGTATACAGCTTGAACCTGATCGACACACCAGGGTAAGTAAATGTTATATATTTGGTATACATAGACCCTATACAGACATATTGACTTTAATCATGAAGCCAGAAGGTCTATAGCCGCATGTGAAGGTGCCATTCTTGTTGTCGACGGTACCAAGGGCATCCAAGCACAGACAGTGACTACTTCCATGATTGCCATAGAAAGCGGGTTGAAACTTATACCCGTTGTGAACAAGATAGATGTTCCCTTTTGTGATTACGATGCAACTGCGGCAGACCTAACTGCGCTTTTCGACTTCAAGGAGGATGAGATCCTGATGGCATCTGCAAAGGAGGGCTTCGGAATCACTGAGATCCTAGACGCTGTTGTTGAACGCATACCTCCGCCTAAAATAAAATTGGATAAACCATTTAGGGCACTGGTTTTCGACAGTCAGTATGACCCACACCGAGGTGTTGTGAGCTATGTGAGGGTAGGTTATAACGCGGTGTTAATAACAAACCCAGGTCGCGGATGGTGCTATAAAGAAACTGGATGATGTCGTGTTTCTTGGGCATGATCTTGAGGCCAAGGTGACGGCAGTTGGTGTGATGATGCCAGAATTGCGTGAACGGGACGTGTTGCGGTAAGTGAATCCTATATGTTGACAAAAGCCTCTAGGTCTGGTGAGGTGGGCTGGTTATGCTGTAACACTAAGGACCCAAGCAAAGTTGCGGTTGGTGACACTGTAGCTCTGAAGTCTGCGGTCAAGGATGGACACGTGGAGCCACTGGTAGCATTCGAAGCGGCAAAGCCATCGGTATTCGCGGGGTTGTACCCCTGTGACGGAACCGACTACATGAGACTCAGTGTCGCTCTGGAAAAGCTGAAGCTAAACGACCATTCCCTAGTCTATGAACCAAGTGAGTCCAGTATTGCGGGTCACGGGTTCAAGTGTGGCTTCAATGGATTACTCCACTTGGACGTCACAGTACAACGGTTGCAGCGCGAGTTTGACGTGGGTGTGGTTGTTACATCACCTTCTGTGCCATATATTTGTCACCTAAAGAACGGGAAGCAGGTCACCGTCAGTGATGCAGCCCACTGGCCTGATGAAGGTATGATCAAGTTGGCTGAGGAACCGTGGACTAATGTAACTGTGCGTATACCTGGAGAGTAGGTTCTACTTTAGCTTATGTTATCTCTATTCAGCTGTCTTAAAAAGGTCAGCAGCCTGTTAAACCAAATGCGTGGCGAATTCAAGGGAAAGACTGAATACGCAGGGGGGAAGTCGATAGTAATGGAGTACACGGTCCCCATGATTGAGATCATTTCCACCTTTTTCGACAACCTCAAATCTATGACAAATGGATTCGGGTCATTTGACTATGAAGGTACCATATACCGGGAAATAGACCTCTGTAAGTTGAGGGTATTGGTCAATGGCGAAGAAGCACCTGGGCTTGCTATGTTGGTGGCACGTGATGATGCCTACAGGTCAGGTGAGTCTAACCCTTTGGATTTAGGTCATTATCTAATAGGGAAACTCTTAGTGGAAACGCTACGTGGTGTAATTCCGCCAAAGCAATTCAAGATCCACTTGCAGGCGGCAATTGGAAAGCGTGTTATTGCGGCACTGAGTATCCCCGCCTTACGCAAGAACGTTACAGAGCGGTGCAGTGGCGGTGACCCTAGTCGCAAGAAGAAGCTACTGGATAACCAAGCAAAGGTGAGTGGACATCACAATTGTATCAAACCACATAGGGAAAGAAGTATATGGCAGAAGTCGGCAACGTATCGATTCCATTTGATGCCTACAAGGCTGTTCTCAAAGCACTGCGATGATCGCGTTAGAACCATATTTGCACTACCTGGTGTCATAGGGTAAAGTACAGGTGATAACAGCCATTTTGTGACTCCAACAGTACAGTTAGAGCAACAGTGGACCTTGCAGATTCCATGCCGGAGAGACTACCAGCCCGGTGGAATCCGAACATCGCCATAGTAACAAAAGAAGTGATTCACTAATTCACACATTTGTCACAAAATGGCATTTAAACACATTGTTTTAATAACACAAAGCCAATAGAGGGTCTCATTCGCAGATAGGGGACCTGGCAACGGCCTCAGCCTGTAGCTAATGGGGAACCAAGGACCGCATGGGTCAGTCGACAACGTCTGAAACTATAGCAAAAACTGCGATTCACTATCCTAGGTGTATGTCCATACGCAAAGTAGCGACTTCGTGCCCGTGCCAAAAACGCAAAGCGACCTTCTAACATCTGGCGCGCAACCAGGCACTGCTACAGCCGCTATAAATCGCACAAAGCCTCCACCCAGTGGACTGGCGTTAGGCTCGTAACTACAGTATACGCCGCAACAATATGGCCTTTTTTCGTATTTTTGGCAGTAGGTGCGGGGCACTGCTGCCACGCGTAACGTCAGACGACCATGTGACTGGTGGACAAGCTGACTTCATACCACCAGTTTCAGCTATGTCCAAGGGTGATTCAGGATATCTTGCGTCTATCAACCGTAACTGCTCGTCGGCATTGGCCTCGTGGCGTAAGAGGGCTACAAATGCCAGGCCATTTTTATCCGCTCTCTTGCCATCACATCTGTCACTGTTGGCCAGGCCTGCGCACTGTGATGAGCATCCTATGGTGCCAGAACAGCAGCAACAAGCACAACCTCCTTCTCCGTTTGACCTTCTCGTTTTTGAGAATCTCACAAGGGAATTCAAGAACGTAATAACCCAGGACAATTACGATGGGTTCAGGCTAGAGGCCGATAGGCAGCTTACAAATAACTTGCAGCTGAGCCATTCTTTATTTTTAGGTACTTTGATGAGTGAAGTGGGTTACCTCTACCAGATTGGGACAAACTATGCTAGTTCCGACGGCAACTGCCTTGCCATGGGCAAAATCGGACTCGATGGTATGTTGACTGCTAGGGTATTCGCCAAACAAGGCGAGTATGAATTCAAGGCCAGCGGTAACTCCTTTTTGCGCTACGACAACCGCAATGCATACGAGGCTGGTGTGGATTACATGGGTCGGGGCTGGACGGCATCGATCAAGGGAGCATGGCAAGGAACCTGGATCCTCAATGCCGCCTACACGCAGCAGATATTACCCAGTCTGACTCTTGGCTCCGAGCTCACATATATTGTGGCTAACGGCACATCCATAGGTGCAATCGCTGCACGATACGTCACTGGTGAACACATTTTTACGGGTCAGTGGTCCAGGCAGCCCAACTTCAAGAGCATGGACTATAGTCTTAAGGACACTGACACCGCTAAGCTGCAGTATGTCAGGCGCGTCAACGAGCGCTTGGCGCTGGCAACTGAGCTCGAGGTCACTCCTGCTACCCGTGAATCGGCACTGCGTGTTGGATGGGACTACTTATTCCGCCATGCACGCGTCCAGGGCAACATTGACTCTGCCGGTCGCATAGCAATGCAGGCACAAGACTACTCAGGTTTTGGTATCAGCGGCTGCATCGACTACTGGAACAACATATACAGATTCGGGTTCATGATGCATCTGCTTCCACCGGTACCTGACCAGAAGCACGAACAGGAAACTGTTATATAAACACGGTTTTAACGTTCCTACCTCAAACGTGTTGCTCAAAAGTACTAAAGTTCGTGTTAGATTCTAATAGTGGGCATCAATAATTAGCGATGGGTAGCATGTCTTTGAAGTGCTTATTTGTGTCGCGGGCTGCAGGCTTGCTCTTGACCTCCAACGCCTGGAGCAAAGTGCCCTTCTTGAATAACTCCAAAATGTGGTCGTAGTCCAACAGTGGCGCGCCATCCTTGAAAAGCACGTTACGCACATTCTCTTGTCTGTACAATATTGTATTGTTTAAACAGTGGTAACCTACAGATGAGTGCAGAGATATCCCATGATCTCGGGTTCACCAAGCAGGTCGACGGTATGGAGACCTGTAATCTGTAGCGCGGTAAATATTTTGCTAAGGTTTCCAGCACACAGTGACTTGGGGTGATCGAGAGAACCTTCCATGAAAAGTACCAACCGATGGGAGGAAAGCATCTCTGACATAGCGGCATCAACCTCCTGCTTCCCACCGTAAGCGGCTTTTGCCCGTGTAACAAAATCCTTGTGGTATGCAGATTCAGTTACACTAGTACTTAGCGAGGAGAACGTTCGTGTGACGCCAACAGTGACGGCCTTCGCCGTGATATTGGCAGAAGCATTCTGCGTCGTAAACGCTCGTATACACCTGCTAGAACGCACTAAAGAGCGGATGCAATATAATCCGAACATCTTTGCGGTCTAACAGGGTTAATTTACAGCAATGGGTGTGTTTCAATCACAGCCGAGGACACGCGGGACGAGCCGCGCTATAATGGAGTTTAAATGCCTCCCTGTAACAATTACGGACTAATAACATCCGTTTACTAAAATATATGTAGAGGTAAACGGGTAATATGATCCATCCATGCCAAAAAATAGAGGGGATGTGGGAACGTCCACAGTCCATCTATCAAGGTCAAAGGATGGCATAACGAATGACAGGGTCTACACACAGTGTTGAATATCGTCTATATTTACCATCGCAACTGTACTATGGGAAGCACATCAAAGGAACGCGCCTTCGGAAGCAGTCTTTATGACCAGTTATACACGAGGCATGTCGACTGTGCAGACCATTTGTGCAACGATGAATCTTCCAACGTCGATTCTACCAGTTCCACTGATGATTCCTATGAGTCTGCGTGCAGTGATGCGGGCTACGACTACTTTGGGGATGAGTTGACACCAATCTCTTCAAGAACAGAGACACTTTCCTACACAACAAGCATCCATTCTGAACCACCGTCCCCGAGTGGCGCTGTTACCAACAGTTATAGATCCAACTTCCACGGTGCATCATCTGATGATGATATCTCAGATGAAGACACGTTCAACGAATTGTTCTTTAAAGACCCCTTGAAGAAAGCACGCAAGAGTTGGGGGGAGTCTGTATTCAAGGCCCTGGGTGTATATTCCAAGGCTAACAAGCTTGTTGGTAAACGTGAAAAGCCTCTGAAGAAGAAAGAAATCAAAGGAAATTCCAAGTCTGACCCCTGGGATGATTTTGCAAACCCGCAGCATGGTGCAAAGGGACAACATATTATAACTGGGTCCGTATCTGGTTCGGAACCGATGCATATAGCCTTGCAGAAACGTGGATTCTACACTATTTTCGTCAGGTCAAAGAGGGGTGTTGAAAAGAATAGGCAGGGCGTGAATGTATTCAAGGTGAAACTAACATATAAAGTGTTTGACTTCAAGCGCAACAAGATACAGCTGAAGCCCAGCGGTGGTAACTTTATACCACACGATGTGTTAGGTGATGACAACTTCTCCTTGGCTAACGAGGGTGCAATTACTATCGCAGCAAAAGACACAAAGATTCTGTTTATTTACGCGGCCACGGATTCAATTGCTGAGTTTTCTATTATACACAGCATGTTGAACACACAGCCAGCGGTGTTGTACAGGATCGTTTATGGTGGATGGTGTTCCGCCGTGCCTCTGAGTCTAACGCCTAAACTGAGGCTGCGCATTCTGTCGATTGATAGCTGTGAAAACCTGGGTACAAGTGCACTGGCCACGCTTTATGCCATCGAGCAACGGTTAAGTTCGATGCAGGGTGTAAATTCGAATATCGCTAACCATTTCGACCTTATATGTGCTTCGGGTACTGGTGCTATTATTGCACTGTGTCTACTCAAGGGGTACTCCGCCAGGGAGCTTCGAGTGCAGTGGCAAAGCATCCTTGAACAACTGTTCAAATGGCGCCACTCAAAGGCCTACGGGCTTATGTTTGACCATGAAAACGTGGATCAATTTGTTCGTTCATGGATGGAGATACTGGGCACTGACTTCATGTGCAGCAGACCGAGGCCTCTGTGCGCTCTCACCGCCACCAATGTTAAGGGGCCAAAGTACGAGATGTTTGTTTTCAGGAACTATACCAATGTACATGCACCATATGGTAAAACTGCTTTTGCGCCCATGTGGCTTGCAGGTTGGGCATCCAACGCTCTACCCACCTATATGAAGTAAGTCCCGTTTCACGCAACAGTGCTCATCTAAATGCAGGGGACCCAGTGACAGGTACCTGAAGGGTATGGGCTGCATAGTTGACCGCGAGGTACACTTTGTTAATGGAAAATACATATCCTCGAATCCTTCCATGGTGGCATTACGTGAAGCTAGTGAACTGTATGGTTCCCCTCTAAGGACTATTATAGATGTAAGTGTTTATAGTGTGTCTAGCATGTTGTCTCAGGAAACGGTAGACGTGTTTTTGTCTGTAGGTACATCTAGTAAAAAGGATGTCAACAAGAAAACCGATGACCCGACACCCTGGCAGATAATCCTCAGCTCGAACGACTCAATTACGACACAAATTGAGCATGGACATATGCAATATCTATTCGAGGAGCGTCCCGATGTATACCATCGCATTGAGATGCCATCCATACGTGGATGTACTCTTGGCAAAACGTCCAAGAAAGATGTTGACGATGTGTTCAACAGTGCTCTAGAGCTAACACGAAGCCACATGGAGAATCAAATCAGCGAAATAGCTCGAGTTATCAGCACATAAAACTAGTATAATACAAAAACGTGTAAAAACTTAATAATCCGCGTTTATTCTCCGCAGATGCGGCCCAGTACGTACTGTAAGATACCGCCATGTTTGAAGTATTGCAATTCCAGCGCAGTGTCAATGCGGCACCGCATGTCAAACGAAAGACCGGTGTCAGAAGTGACGCGCACCTGGCAACCTGGTGACAATTTGTCCAAAGCCTCTACAGTGAATTTTTCACGGCCAGTGATGCCCAGCGACGCAGCGTTCTGACCAGGCAAGAACTGCAGTGGCAAGATACCGAAACCAACCAAGTTGGTACGGTGGATACGCTCGAAGGACTCAGCAAGGATGACACGGACTCCCAACAGAGCAGGGCCCTTGGCTGCCCAGTCGCGAGAGCTTCCCGAACCGTACTCCTTTCCAGCTACCACAACCAGTGGTACACCTGCTTCACGGTATTTCTCTGATGCGTCGAATATACTCATGACTTCGCCCGTGGGGTGGAACACCGTCTTGGGTCCCTGGTTGGGGCAAAGCAAGTTGGACAGACGGATGTTGGCAAAAGTGCCACGCACCATGATCTCGTCGTTACCACGGCGGGAACCATAAGAGTTGAAGTCCTTGGGCTGGACACCACGAGAGTTCAAGAACAAGGCTGCAGGAGATGTCTTGGCGATGTTACCAGCGGGGGATATGTGATCGGTGGTAATTGAGTCGCCAAGAAGCAGGAGTACACGCGCCTCAGCTATCCTGCTCTCACCAGGCTGTCCCATTTTCTCAAAGTATGGCGGATGGTGGATATACGTTGACGACGGGTCCCATGGGTATAGCTCTGATTTGGGGGCCTCCAGTGCACGCCAGGCATCACTGCCATGGGTAATGTTAGCGTAGACTTCTTTGAACAGTTCCGGCTTCAAAAACTGTTGCTCGAATTTCGCAACACTCTCCTTGGACGGCAAAAGGTCGCGGAGGAACACTGGTTTGCCGGTCTTGGAGCTTACTCCCAGGGGCTCGTTTACCATGTCGATGTTGATACGACCTGCCAATGCGTAGGCAATGACCAATGGCGGGGATGCCAAAAAGTTGGCACGAGTGAACGGGTGAACACGACCCTCGAAGTTGCGGTTACCAGACAAGACAGAGCATGCCACCAAACCGTTTTCGTTGATGCAGTCCGCAACCTCAACGTCCAAGTCGCCACTGTTACCAATGCAGGTCATGCAACCGTAACCAGCGATGTAGAATCCGAGTTTCTCCAGAGGTTCAATGAGGCCACTCAGTTCCAAATAACGGGTGACCGTCTTGGAACCCGGGGACAGTGATGTTTTGATGTAAGGTGCAACTTCCAAACCGTGCTCAACGGCAGCCTTGGCCAACATACCAGCAGCAAGCATAACACTTGGGTTGCTAGTATTAGTGCAAGAAGTGATACTTGCAATAACAACTGAACCATGGTCAAGCTCATATGAGCGGCCCTTGTATTCGAACTTGCACGGACCGGATTTAGTAGTGACGCCGTAGCCCTTGTCCTTGGAGACCAACAATTCGTCAAACTTAGTCTTGACCTGGGAGACCAATATGTTGTCCTGTGGACGTTTAGGTCCGGCTATTGATGGCCTCAAAGTGCTGAGGTCAAGACGCACAGTCGAGGAGTACTTGATTTTGGATGAGTCCCCAACTCCAGCGTGCATGTGGTTTTCGCGTGCATACAAGTCTAGCAATTCGACCTTTTCAGCGGGGCGACCTGTTTGCATCAAATACTCCAATGTCAAGCCGTCAATTGGGAAGAAGCCCATGGTGGCACCGTATTCAGGGGCCATGTTGGCAATAGTAGCTCTGTCGGCCAGCGAAAGGTGCTTGACACCTTCACCGACAAACTCAACAAACTTTCCGACAACACCGGCGCCGGAGCGCAGAAGTGATGTAATGGCAAGGACAATATCAGTCGAAAAAACATCTGCTGGCGGCTTGCCAACAAGCTCGAATCCAACAACCTGGGGGAGGACCATAGAAATGGGCTGACCCAGCATAGTGGCTTCGGCCTCGATACCACCAACACCCCAACCCAAAACTCCCAAACCGTTGATCATAGTAGTGTGGGAGTCCGTTCCTACCACGGAGTCAGGGAACAAAAGGCCATCACGGTCGAAAATAGAGCGTGCGAGGAACTCTAGGTTAACCTGGTGCACAATTCCCGATCCTGGTGGAATAATCAAAGTATTGCTGAAGGTCTGTGCACCCCATTTCAAAAATCTGAACCTTTCGGAGTTGCGGCCCATTTCAGTGTCCTGGTTCAGCTTCAGCGCGGACGAATCACGGCTGAAGTCAACTTGTACGGAGTGGTCAATCACCAGGTCAACCGGAACCAGTGGGTTGATAGACTTGGGGTCCTTTCCGGAACGAGCTACATATTCACGCATAGCAGCAAGGTCAACAATTGTAGGCACACCACTGCAACAAAATATAAAGCATATACGATTTACTCACGTAAAGTCCTGTAGTAGCACTCTGGCTGGCATAAATGGGATCTCAGTTTGCTTTGTAGAGGTCTCGCTCCATCCCAGAATGCTTTCGACGTGGGCACGAGTGGTGGAGTAATCATCGCAGTTGCGAACAGCCGACTCTAGCAAGATACGCACTGAATATGGCAGTTCTAGGAGCCTGGGGTCATTCAACTCACGCAAAGCAAAGAATTGCTTTGGAGTCGACCCCAATTTCTTGCGCAGGGATTCAAAGGGGTTCACTCCCATTGTCGTCATACGACGCACATATCGAGAAAGTCCAAACCCCTCCTGGCGCAGGCTACTGCTCACAGCACTATACATAATGAATCACAGTGCCACGTTAATCGCAGAGTATGCAGGGGAACGCGGCTTCAAATGCGGAGCCACGCCTCGTATGAAGTGGCACCTCCCAAATACTTTTATCAGGAGGTCCAATCACTTCTATAGCCCACTGCAAAGGCAGTATGTACACAATATGGCGTGTATCACCGTATTGTCAAGGTGCAGTCGTTGGTGCTTCCAGATCAATCGACGTAGTACAGCCACACACACCCGGATACAATGAGGCTTGCTGTGGGCCCATCAGTGCCGCAATAGGCGTTACTGTGCAATATATAGCATATACGCCTCAACAATGCACACTGGGGTGTATTATTCAACAATATTCTGGGATGTAAGCGCAATATCATCTCATTTTGGCCAATGCCCATCCCCGCAGTGTACGCATTTGGTTGTTCCAGCACCCAATGGCTGCTAAGACATCTAATTTTAGCAGATCAGTAGCCATAAAGTACGGTTTATAGTATCATTGGGGTGTTTTCCCATTAGCGGTAACCATCTCGAGAGATCCCCTATCGTTCTAATCTCAACGCACCAACCGGCGGTTAGCAAATTGGCCACCAAGTAAAACACTATTTCAAACAATTATGGGCACATATGTAGATGCAGTATCGCTATAAGACAACAAAGCACATGTAACAGAAACAAATAATATTCCTAGAGGCTAAGACATTAGTGTATATAATGTCAAGATTCATTCCTGAACTTCTTCTTACCACCACGAAGCAGACCAGTTCTGCGCGCAGCGATAAGACCGACCTTCTGACCGGGTGGAGCTCCACGAGAGACAGTGCTTGGCTTACCAATGTGCTGATGGTTACCACCACCGTGTGGATGGTCCACAGGGTTCATGGTAACACCACGCACGCGTGGCCAGCAGTTGCGCTTAGCCTTGTACTTGAAGTAGGCGGTACCGGCCTTAAGCAATGGCTTGTCGATACGACCACCACCAGCGACGAGGCCAATAATGGCACGTGAGGAAGACTCAACACTCTTACGAGCACCAGATGGCAGGCGTACCCTGGTCACCTTGCCGTCATCAGAGTGGCCGATGACAGTGGCATAGGTGCCTGATGCCTTGGCCAAACGGCCACGGTCGCCACGCTTCTCTTCCAAACTGGAAATGATGGTACCCTCTGGCATTCTGCCGACTGGCATGCAGTTACCGATGGTAAGACGGGCCTCACGACCGAAGTAGACGTACTGGCCAGTGTACATACCCTCGACAGCAACCATCTGCTCCTTGTCAGTGCCGAACTTGTATGCATTCCTGAAGGAGATCTTGGCCAAGGGGGCACCACGACCAGAGTCGTGGATGATGTCCTTTACGACACCGCGGATGTAGCCATGGTTTTCGGCGTAGTCGAATTTGCGCAGCCTTGCGGGTCCCTGGCGTAGGTGGACGTGTGACTTGAAAATAGAGCCACGACCCTTACGCTGACCTGTAGAAACATTAGAAGTTATAATCCAAAATAGATATATAATAGTGTATTCGAATCTTTCAAGGCATGACCGACGCGACTGGGTCCCGCTA
This sequence comes from Babesia ovis, assembly GCA_023705535.2. Classification (NCBI taxonomy): domain Eukaryota; phylum Apicomplexa; class Aconoidasida; order Piroplasmida; family Babesiidae; genus Babesia; species Babesia ovis. Next base: position 1,481,451 of record BLIY01000017.1, read on the forward strand.
CACCGACAGGGACGAGGCCACGGCGCGTATAGGTCGCCAATGGCTCAAGACGCACATTATTCAAAATGTAGGCAAAAACGTACCTCTAATAACGCGACCCATTTTGGATATATGACGTACTGAGTCCTAAGTACCAGCACAGGGGGAAAACAATGGAGGGCGGCTAAACTAGGCCGATACCTCGCTGATGCCGGACGATATAGAATAAACGCCTGCTAAAAGGCGTTCCGATAGTCCGAACACCGAGACAGTTTGCTATAAAAGCGGTTACAAGCGAGGTTGGAGCATGGGGGCGGCACGGCCCATCCCCACTCCGGTACACTTGGTCCCCATCCTGAACAGAAATGAAAGACCGAGATCAGGAACTACGGGCCTGGTGTTTGGGGTCTAACCATTTACACCGTACGCTTATGTGTGATCGGGAGGAGCTGGCCAACACACGGCGACAGAAGTTCTGCCCACTGGGCCATGGACGGTCCCCGGTCACGTGACACTGTTTGTAGCATATAGTTGCGAAAAGTATGCGATATTTAGGCGACACATAGCTGTATCTCGGTGTGTTACAGGTTAGGTGTGATGTGTATCGTCAAGCTTGGTGGGACTCACATCTCGACCTCTGGACAGGTCAAAGTATCACCACGCTGCTCAGACAGCCATTCTAGGTGTCCGTGCATAGAAGTCTTAATCTCTGCAAACACCAAGTCGCACGCAGCGTGGGCCATCGACAGTAGCTGTACTCTGTATATAGCAACAAATGTTGTACTTACCTGCTGCGTCACAGCTGGATCCGTGTGACACCCCGTTTGTAATACATAGGTTGTAACACCCAGGTTAGGGCAGTATGCCAGGTGTAGCCTTGTCATGCCGGGGTCCACCTCTGAATAATAGGCTTCCTCCTGTTACAGAATCATTCCGTGAAATAGCACAAAAAATTGTATCAGTCACTCGTATCACCACATGTTAGCTATTATAGGCATATATACCTCTAGTGTGTTATATACACACGCAGATAAATGGGACTTACATCAGCACTCAGATCCAGGGCCAAAGTCATGGCGCCACCTGAAACACGGAAGGCGAACTGTAAAACATATTATCTACGCATTTATACCAACCGCTGAAGTAGCAGCCACCACATCCAGCATTTGTATTCCACAATCGGCGAAAGCCAGACACAAGCCTGTTACACAAGCGGCGAATAGACCGCCTGCATCTTCCTCGACAGTCAGCCACGCCTCAATCAACTGGCGTGGATAACGTGACAGGAGCAAGTGGCGCTCAAAAAGCTCAGTCAACACATGTCTAAGGTCGAAATTGCAGCTTCTAGCAAGATCTTTGCGGCTAAATCGAACGTCAATGCTCAAGATGCCAACTTCCTGAAGAAGGCGCTTTCCGCAGGAACGTGGCGTATTTACGCAACACTTGACCTTGGTGTCCCCGACAGTAATATAGCTTGAACCCGAAGCGGAACATGATATTCCTAGATCAACACCTGTCGTAAATGATATGATTCCACTATGATGTATGCCTACCTACGGGACGCAACTGGGAGAAGTTGCGCGCAGGAGGAGGAAACATTGGCATCCTGCGCGATATATTCAAATAAACAAGACCATATGAAGCCTTGTGGCAGGATTAGAACACAACATTGGTTGGTTTGGTCCATGGAATCCCGACCTTGGCCAATGCCACACACACAAACCAAAAGTAATACACACCAAAATATATATTATATAATCATTAATTAGCATAGCAACTGTAGGCGCTGTAAACGGAACACTATTAAAGCATATATGGCTGTAAAATGATCGCTAATAGACCATAGAAAACTAGTTGTTTGCTAACGAAGAAGACGATGCAACACCGCTAGCGCATGGCAAGCACTGCTGTTCAGGTCGACACCAGCACGTACTACCGACGAGAGAATACGATTCTCCTCGTCACCGAACGTGGGTACATCAGCCAATGAAAGGCTGCAAACTACATTCAGAGTGCCCCGCATTGAAGTGACCTCGGACTTTAAGACCAGATATAAAGATTCCATCTCTTCAGCATCCGAATCCAACTGAGAACGACAAAGACGTAACAACTCTGACGCGCAGCTGTGGATCAGAAATAATGATTCGCTGAAAAGGGAGTTGACCCTTGTTGTGGGATTGTTGTCGTTTCCAACGGGCACCAGTAGACACTCATAAACATAGTCCAGATAGGCATTATGCGCGCACAACATGTCAGTAATACTCTGGCAGCCACCTAGCTGTGATTGTAGAGACGACCATGCTGTGTCCACCGCCCAGCGATAGTAGTGGTCTAGTGCAGAGCAAATCTGTAGCAGCAGCAAAGTGGCGCGTGGTAAAAAGAAGCCACTGAAAGTGGCACTTCCACGGAATGTCAGACGTATAAGATGCTTCACATCACGCAACATCATTTGGAAAGACAGTAGATGGCAAAGAATCTGCGAATATTTGGCCATTACGCTCTCGGGGAAGAACCTTGACAACGGTCCCAGGTGGTCACTTATCGGCTACATCAACGTCACTATCTGATGTATCATAGTTACCTTTAACTCCACTATGGGGGACAGTTTAGCCTCCTGTATGGCATATGTGAAGGAATGTACCATTTGGGAGACCTGTTCCGCAGAAAGCTGCTGAAATGATTGGAGACACACTTGCTGTTACCTACCCTAGGAGACCCGAAACCATGTGACAGACGTTGCCATTCCATAGTTGCTTCATGGATTAGGGATCTTACTCTAGCCTCGTAGTTGAGAGGAACGGGTCGCCGTATCAGCAGAGCGAAAACAGGGTCCAGGCAATCGCCAAACTGTGAAGTATAGATCCAATATATCGGCACTTACCCTCAAGTAGCATATACCACTTAAGAATTGCAGGTATGCTGTCAAGTGGTGGCAATCGTCAAGGACGTTGCGTAGAACCCGCAGTGTCCCGCGTACTGAATCGGTGACAAGGTCATTCAACAACTTCAAGACAGAAAATTCTGTATTGTTTACATCTTTGTGTAGTTTTAGTCTCCATTCTGTCGTATATGTGGACAGTGGAAGAACTCCTTCGGGATATATTTGGGCAACACCATCACGTGCAGTGAACAGATTGTTAAAGGCATCACCTAGGTAAGTCCATGATATGTCGCCTAACGGTGCCTCAGAGGGATCACCAAATGCCAATGGTGATTTTATCGAGGATAGAGTGTGATGCAGCAAGAATTGCCACAAATCAGAAAGTCGTGCATCCTGTCGGTGTTCAGATGAACGCAGTTGGAGCAACAAAAGCATCGTGGACACACGAGACATGGAATCAATATTCACGTGATAAAGATCCATATATCGCAGTATAGAGTCCAAGAGAAGTGTAACTTCCTCCATTATCACCAAGAATGGCAGCAGGCACTGTTCCAAATTAAGCAAGGTGACCTTGAACTCAGACACTGCTGAATTAGAATGGTCACCATCATGTGTATTGCATTTTGAAAATCGCTCCAAGTACAAACGAAAAATGGGCGATGTGTTTTCTTGCGATTGATTACGGCCCTCCAGTAGGGTGATAGAAGAAGTGGATGCAGCAGGAATTGCTTCGAAACCGCAAAACTCACGATGCAGAGACGAAACAAAACGCCGGTGTAAGGTAGATAGAACCAGACACCAATCATCCCATATAATGCGGAGACCATAGAATAGTCCTTGGACAGAAGGTGGCCATGGACAGCTGTATCCACTAGGAATATAACCACCGTAGATAACCGAATCATTTAGAATACTTGCCAGTGATGATGGGATGCCATAGTGGGCTTTAGTGCTGCCTGGCACCGAGCCTGTTTCAGAAACGAGATCCAAAAAGCGGCGTAATGCAAATGCACATGATCCATAACGAGCGAAACGACTAAGCGGACCGCGAAGAGCTCCTGCTGATAAGTGTGCAATTTTAACTCCATCCCTTAGACGTAAAGTGTGCACAAAGGTAGATCTAGGTGGAATACGTGCAAAAACTGGAGAAGCATCATACCCTCCAAGGGCAAGAAGAATTTTCTGTATTACCAACGCCTCACTCAATGATTCGTTTGGTTGTTGTTTGCCTAAAGAAGCCCCTGGTGACCTAAACACACGGTTTGCTCTGGTATGAGAAGAATGATCAAGTGTCATCATGGCAATCCAAAGAAAACGCCAATTGGAAAAGTCATATATAACAGAGTACAACTGTGTTGATCTTTCAGTAACAGAATTACTGCGTCTTTTCTCGCAAAGCTAATTTGTTACAAGACAATGTCTCTATCACAAGGCACCTATACCACTGACGCCCAATTAAATCAACCAGGTATTAATATCCCAATTAAATCATACACGCGTCGAATATAATACCTATTGGCATGTCTCTGAATTGGTTGACCTTTCCTTGTTGTTACATGGATAAATCAAGCGCAGTTTGTGTCACAGCTGTAGAACCCTTCTTGGTCATAAGGTACGATGTCAGCAATGATCCACATAAGCTATATGCCACTGGCAGCCATCCAATTTCTTGTGAGTGATTAACCGAGCACCAACTCGAAGAGAATTAGCAACAGATTGATGAGAATCAGAAAGAAACGAAGATAGGTACGCACTGTGAAAAACATCACAGAGATGTGGTTCTTCAGGGAATTAACTGAAGAAGGCTTGTCCAAACCAAGAGGCTTCAGCACACGCCGTTCGTTCAGAATACCCATGGCATTCAAAATGAGCACCGCGGCTTCAATCAGGTGGAGAAAAGAAAAAGACATCCTTCTAGACTGAAAGGCAAAATCTATGTAGTCCAGGATAATCACGCAACCTGCAAAACAGATGCTATGTTACCGTTACAACTAGCTCAATATATAATCTATAGATCATACACTAGAAGGTTAGACGAAATAAGACCGCTAAGCGGCGTCGCGAACAGCGACACTGGCACATACCACAGCTCAAAGGCGAGTGGCACATTGACATAAATCCACGAAAAAATGTAATATCAGTGCTATAAATTAACATATAGACAGGTTGTAGATCCCTTTAGAACTATACAGGATATATCCAAGGCCTAGTATATTCCCCATCCAGTACCGTATTCGGAGTAACCAACGGACATCTCAGACTAGGTATCTGCACATCGCAAGGACCTAATAAACAACAGCATTCATATAACCTATTTTGTGTCGTGGAAGCCCATAGAACGTAATAAAATTACGTCACTGTCGCGACGAGAAGAACCCCTGCACACGACGCAGCCATAATTAAGGATAAATTGGTATCTACAGTCGATAAAACGGGCATTTGTTGCCGTATATAAACTAGAATGATACCAGAGTGACCAAATGGCCAACGTGAACAGGGATGTTGTGACCGTACAACACGCACCAAAGGAAACACCCTTTGGAGCGATCGTAATCGGAGCAATTGCCAAGCAGATCATGCAAACGAACGACACTGTCGTCAAAGTTGAACCAAGCAAAACAGTGGATAGTGGTACTTTTATCCTTGACAAGGCCAAACTACAGGAACCACAACTGGTGAGGGAACTATGCCTACGCATAGCAGCCTGTAAGCGTATGTTGTACATCGACAGCGCTGCCAGTCTAGACAAGTGGATGAATTATATCGTCCAGAAGTCGGCAACTACCAAGAGTGAGGAAGAATTGTGGCAGTACTACGACAAAATGAATAAACATTTGGCCACGCGCACATTCCTAGTAGGATACCGTCTGACAGTTGTCGACGTCCTTCAGTTTGCAACTTTGGCCAACACCCCCAGTGTGCGCAAAAGAATCGCAGAGATACCTCATGTTGCCAGGTGGTTCAACTACATCATGAGCATACCGGGAGTGGACTCCCCCAAGGGAAAACCTACCAAAGCAAATGTGGCACAAACGGACAAGAAACCCTTTACTAAGGCTGAACAATTTGATAACTCCTACAAAGGTAGCGTGGTATTGTGGTTTTTTTAACATATATAGATGCTCTCAAGAATGTGGAACACGGGAAGCTGGTGGTGCGCTTTGCGCCGGAACCGTCTGGATACCTGCACATCGGTCACACAAAGGCCGCGCTGTTGAACCATTATTTCGCCAAACAGCATGGCGGCAAGATGCTCCTAAGATTCGATGATACCAACCCCGTGAAGGAAAAGCTAGAATACGAGGAAACAATCAAGGAAGACCTTATAGCACTGGGTGTCCCCTTCTGCTCTACGAGCTACACTTCGGACCATTTTGACGTTATTCAGGACTATGCCATCAAGCTTATCAAAGCAGGTGTGTTTCTGGTTTCCCAGATACATGATTAATAGGTCTTGCATACTGTGACGACACTGATACCAACACCATGCGTTACCAGCGTAACGAAGGAATACCCTCTGCTGCAAGGGACCTCCCAGTTGAGACAAACCTAGCCAATTTCGAACAGATGTTAAAAGTGGGTTATACACACTCTGTTACACATATGTGCAGGGAACTGAGAAGGGGACTACATTCTGCCTACGCGCCAAGATAGATATGACCCATACCAACAAATGTCTTAGGGACCCCGTGATGTATAGGTGCATCGCAGATGCACATCACAACAGGCATGGTGACAAATACAAGGCATTCCCAACCTATGATTTCGCATGTCCAATTGTGGATTCTCTGGAGGGTGTGACCCATGCCCTGAGGTCTAATGAATACTCTGCCAGGATACCACAATATCAATGGTTCATTGAAAAGTGTAACCTGAGACCAGTTGAGATATACGAGTTCAGCAGATTGAACTTCGTCAAAACGGTGCTATCTAAGCGTAAACTCCAGTGGTTCGTGGACAATGGAATAGTTACAGGATGGGATGACCCAAGAATGCCCACTGTTAGGGGAATCATGCGCAAAGGCCTGACCAAAAAGGCACTGTTCGACTTTATACTGGAACAAGGACCGTCGAAGGCCGTTAACCTTATGGAATGGGACAAACTGTGGGCAAAGAACAAACAAATCATTGATCCTATTGTGCCCAGATTTGCTGCAGTGGGAGTCAACGCTGTTGAGCTAAAGCTTACCAACTTCAACCAGGTTGAGTTACCACCATCAAAGAGAAGCCTGCATCCTAAGGATCCTACAATGGGAGAATGTGACATATGGTTCACGTCTAGTGTTTTACTGGATCGAATAGATGCGGATGAGATTGTAGATGGCGAAGAAATCACTCTGATGCGTTGGGGCAATGTTTTCGTATCCACCCCGTCATTCAATGGCCAACTCAACCCGGGTGGTGATTTCAAGAAGACAAAGAAGAAATTGCACTGGTTACCTAAAGATGATGATAAGGTAGGTCATTCGTGGATGTCTGTTACCTCCCAATGTAACTATCCAGTGCAACAAGGATACAACATGCTGCTCGGGATATTAGTTTACACTCGTACTGTGCCGTTGTATTGTTTATATTACATGTGTTAGTGTATATATCTCACCTGATGTCTATAAATATTATGTTATATTTAATTATACGAGGATTCTAATCTAACGTGCAGCTCATCAAGTGTACCCTGAAACAGTACACTGACCTACTGGCAGTGGATAAAATAGACCCAGAGCAACTAGCTGAGCCAGAAGACATGAGGAAGTTCCTGGAACCAGTCACAGAATGGTCTACTGAGTGCCTGGCTGACAAACAACTGGCCACTCTTCCAAAGGGTAAGAAGGTCAATTGCCGCCAGAATCTGACGTACATGCAGGTACTATTGTACAGCTAGAGAGACGTGGATATTACATTGTGGACCAAGCTGCCAGCGATGGTCATTTGGTGATGATCAGCATACCGGTGTGTGCACTAGTACCAGAACGATAATGATGTTGTAGGATGGCAAGATGAAAAAGAAGGCTACATAAATAAAGGTGTTTAATGAACTTATTTCATTGTTACCTCAACGGTGATGAAACTTCCCACAGTCACTAGGGCGCCCTGGTAAGGGAATAACTCGCATCAGGGGGTGCACATAACACAAGACTGAATATATATAGCAGCATACGGCTTTGGTAGCTATAATAACATATAACCATTAAAACAGATAATGCAATGAATTTCGGAGGTAAAAGCCGTTGTAAAACAAGTGGTTACGGCACCTTGAAGCGACATCATCCGCAAGTGGCAAACTTCATGCCAAAAATACACATACACAGAAGATATAACCTAATATAATTGATCTTACTATTGTAAACACAATGGATGCCGATGTTATCACGGAAGGCGCTCAAAATGAGCAAATGCAGGACCCTGAGGGTTACGTAACAAGAGTCAACAAATACATCTTGGGTGTGCTACGCTCGGCTGCTCCGATCAGGAATATACTTATCTCCAGGTGTTGCAAAGATTCCGACGATGAAGATATGGAAGAGGTAAAGGACAGCGCTGCCGCCAGTGAGTGCGGAGATACACAGCATACCAATATTGAGAGGATATCAACAAAACGCAGTGATCAATCAGCTGAACAGGGTAGTAGCAGTCCTAGAAGGTCCAGTATGGTAAAACGTACAGGAGACAACAAAAGCTCTGGAATAAATATGCCATCAATTGACATTTCCAAAATTGGGACCAATGTTGATGAGACCAACAATGATAGACATGAAGCGGAGGACATTGACGATGAGAAACTTCCTCGCGGTGAAGAACGTACCGAAAAGGTAATGAAGGTCTTCGCTGAAAACTCCATCATGATGAGCAAGGCTGCAATGAAGGAGAAAAAGGTCATTTTTGCAGACAAAATCATTTGTAACTTCATCAAAAAAATACACGACATTTATGGAAATGAGGGCGAAGATACAAGCACATTCCATCCTCTAGTTAATGTCATGGACCGATTGCCCAAGGACACGCCAGAGAGTATCAGGAAAATGGTTGAAAGAGTCGCAAATGATGAAGAGTATATGACCAATCTCACTGAGAAATTGCTAGTTATCGACCTGTTTGACACGTTCAACATGACAACCATGAAACAACACATCCTCAACTACAAGCGGAATATCATCTCGAAAATGTGGCCATCAGCCATTGAAACTGTGGACTACGAATCAAGCCAATCGGTACGAACAGATGGTGGAAGTGCAAGAAACAAGAGCCAAATAGAAAATGGAGAACCTGAGGAACAAAAGTCGCATGTGGCATTCCATCAAGATACACAAGGTGAAAAGTCAGAAACCAACGCACCACTTGAAGTGAAGAATGATAATCAACAAAACGTGCAGACTAAAGAAAGCAATGAAAGACAGAGAAGAAGCACAACATCACGCTACCTCGCATATGCCTCCAAATTCATGTACACCAAGAAATACACCAAGTTCGGTCAACATTTCAGCAAGAACAAGGTTAAGACAGCCGATGGTTGGACAAAGGCGCTGTATGGTAACATAGAGACATTCTACAGGAGTGAACCAGATGGCTCCGTATCTGTCAAGGTTAGAGGTAAACTCTTGACTGATCTCATACGTGTAATTTGTGTCGTCAACGAGACTGAACTCTCGTCCGAGTGGATCCCATTCCTCAAAGAGGCCAGCAATGTACACGTATACTCCAAAACGACCAAAGTATTCAAACAAACCTATGAATACCCAGTTGTTGGACTGAAACACACTTCTGTCTTTGGTATCGCAATAAATGCACTAGATGAATCAGGATGCTTTATCTTGGGATGTAGAGCACCGCCAGAGAACGAGGGAGATGTTGAGCACCTCACCAACATATTAAGACAAGGAGGTATCGAAGATACTGAATCAATTGTTGCATACAAGGATGATAAGTGCGTGCTAATGGGTCGAGAAATCGAACCAGTCGCATCAAAAACGAGACAAAAATCCGCAGAATTGTGCTTCATGATGTATCCTATGCAAAACCACACACTGGTTGAGCTAAACGCAAATATCATGCCGGAAGTGAGGCTAGTACCACAAAGGGTAATCACCTATATCATTAAAAAGGTCATTATTACCCTCTTCCAGAAAATCGCACAAATTAGCAACAACTTCGATAGTTCTCCATTCGCTGAACGCATGGCGCAAAATCGCGAATTCTACGACTGGGTGGAGAGAATATATAACAAGTACATGGGAAATGGCGAACGTCAAAACTGCAATGTCAGTATAAGCACATACGATGGAGACGCCACGATTGAAGAGTGATCACCTATGATTAAACCCAAATGTTCCATAGCAACCAATATTACTAACTTATACGTAAAATACGTTCTCCTACACGAATAAAACGTTTACGCTTTTTAGAACGATAGGTACGGCGACGCATATTAGTGTCCCATGTCCTGCATTGTAATGATGAATGCCATCCTGGCTGCGATTCTTCAATGACATGAGTCAGAGCGAATAAAGGTGGTGTATTGCGATAGAGAGGGAGTATATCCGATGATAGAGGAGGCCTCGAGATAGAAGTCGCTGTCTGGAGAAAGACCTCACTACAGGGTAAAAGCCGACGATGAAGGTGACGGCCAAAACTCTGAGGCGGCCAGACAGCCTCGGTTAACCCAACGGCTAGCTTAACTGTCGACATATCAAGATTTATAGCCAATGTGCATGGTAATGTATAGTGTTTTACAGATTGTATGGCGCGAGCCACAACAGATCCATAAGTTACAACAGCTGTTGCGTATAGATATATACGTTAATCATTATATTTGCACGTGGAACATATGAAGGCCAAATGTGTATTGAGAAATTTATCTATACTGTAGTCATATGACATTATTGCCAGAGGGAAGAACAACCAATTGGCACCTGTATTATACTATAGTACAAGTGTAACTCCAATGCATTACATATGTGCAAATTACGGCAAGATACTGTCAATATTTTGAGTAGAAAACAAGATAGACCAGTAGAGACTCTTTCTTGTGGTCCCTTGGTATAATAGCGGTTATTTGCACTAAATACAGACTAATAATGGGCAATTGTATTGTATAAACACTTGCAGTGATTGTTAATGTGTGTCTATTGCGATGTTAGTATTATCACTCCTGCCTCAGAAGGATTGATGGTGCTACATATAATGTAGAGGTGGTCATTATCCGGGGCGGTAGCTAAGCAGATGTTGTTATAATACATTAAAATACCCACCTAATTCCTTCGCAAGTGCATTCTGGCGGCAACCACGCCTGGAAGTCGCGCATAAGATGAATAGGAGTAATTGATTGCCTAGATGCCCGCTGAAGCCATAATGAAACTCTAGACTAATGGGCAACATACCATGCGTTAGTAAACATTGCAAATAGGTTGTCTGGTGACAATGCGACATTATGCAAAGCGTAGACCAGATGGTTGTTAGAATCATTGTGGGATGTGAAATCACCTGCAGAATTGCATGAAGCCAATGCCCTGAAAATCAGTGTATCTGTGGCATGACGTAGATGCGTAGCAATGTTTGATTCGGGTTTCCTGTGTATGGCGGTTTTGTCAAGCTCATATATCACGCTTCTCAACGTATCAAGCTTCTTGTTTTTCTCCTGGCTAACGGTACGGTGAACCTTAAAGAGCAAGTCTTTGTGCTCCAGAAGGACATTCCATGAATCCGGTGGGTACATATCATCATCCTCAGTTGATAACACCTTGCGACGCTTGGAATCATCCGAAGGTTTGGAATTTGTAGTAACAGTATCGGCACGAGGGGCAACGGTAACCCCAGTAATAGTAGGGAGATCTGGCAGACGACCACAATCTAGAGCCTTTTCCACTATAAGAGCCAGTTGAGATGCATCTAGTAGTGAGTTGTCGCCAACGGGTGTAGGCTGGGGAAAATGAAATGAAAAATTGGAGAATTACCTGGGAACTCAATACTTTTGCCTCCAACAACTCGACGTCACAACTTAGTTTACGAATCTCCGAAACTAATGACTCAAGATTAATCTCATCCGGTGATAATGTAGACGATAGTAATGCGCTGCATTCTGGAAGACGACCCAGGGCGGCAACAGTGCGATGGCAGAGTTTAGACCCCTCACGAAGGTAACACGCAGCAGTCACATCCATATGGGTGGTGACAAAATCATCTGTTTTTCACGTAAACCAAGCAAAGTGGATTAACATACCCTTGTGAGAGTGCATGGAAGTAGTATTTGCAAGACCCAGAGTGGAAAGGGTGTGCTTTGGTAACTAGATAAATATTGGCGTATTGGATTCATGGTTCTAACCTCTAAATATAGGCCTTCATCGAAGCTCAATGAAAATGAATAGTCGTGGCCAACCACAGTTCCTACGCTGCGCAGACGAAGTCTGTAAGGCAACAACAGCTCTTTAATGAATCTTGCACTGCAGAATGAGCTGAGCGCTACCTTGGACAATTTCAAACTCGTGCTCTGTAGGGTACATAACGCAGTGTTATTTATGATATTCGCCGATGTTATGCATATATTTGATAATAGAGCATATACATAACATTAAACACGGTAATTATGCACTGTGAAATAAACATATATATAACCTAAAAAGCAATGATAATATATTATATGTAAAAATAAGAAATGATCAGATACATATAGCATACGCAACATACCTGGTGCTGACGGAAAACGTCTAGCCCGAAAGCATTAGAAACAGATGAAACGGGAGAACTAATAGCCACCTGAATAGAATTAAACAACAAGCATTCATATGGTATATTAGAAATTTTTGGTATCAAAGATTTAAAAGAGCGTTATTTTGTTCGGTGCTATAATATTTTTGGCACAGCACAAAATAGAACTAAAACATACCGATGTTATCATAAATAACCTAGATATTACATTCTTCACTTCAGATACAGCATCGGAAGTACATGAGTCCCCGTTGGACTGGGATTGAAGCGGTATTTTCAACACCCTGTAGCACAGAGGCCTGCCGCTGGCCTTCGTCATATTTGCAAGGCTACTGTAGGATTAAAAACCTTGAAAGTCCACAGGATGTGTCATTGTATAAACACAAGCAACATATTGCATAGTATATTATTTAACTGATCGACTGCGGTGGAATATAGAGAGAGCGAAAGCAGGCATCTACACAGGAGAGTGTCCACTAAAAAGGACACATATCATGATGCTACTACTCTACACATCTAGAAGATTCTGGCAGAAGATCTAAAATATGAAATTATATAGCAATTATAAACTAATAAATAATGTATTGGACCACAAAATGAAGCGTAAATACATCGGAAACAAACAAAAGTTCGACATCAAAAAAATATTGGATTTTGACAATATATATTATATCTATCCTAATAGTCGTAGCATAAGAGTATAGCCGAAATTCTAATGTAAAAAACATATGTTGCTAATAGTTCAAGGTACATGAATAGAAGCATGCTTCTGCCGACCTCCTATGATAAATCATACATTTGTTAACACCAGTAAATGGTTGCCAGTAAGTGTTCTATGGTTTAACCCGGCGGCCAACGCATCTGACGTCCGCCAATGATATGCAGGTGTAGGTGGTAGACCTCCTGGCCACCTCCAGGGCCATCGTTGACTACCAGTCTATAGTCACCAATATTGTTATCACGGACGATTTGAGCAACCTGTAGAGTCATTAACGAATGAGTATACCATATTATGTATCTATCTACAAATAATAATGGGTATCATGCCCCCCTTTAAGATGGGACAGCACCCCCAAGGGATAAGCAGTATTAAACAGGCTATATAACACTGATATATATATATATATATATAACTAATGGTTACATCAAATATATGGAATCGGGCGTAGAAAAGCCGTCAGTAAATGTGAATAAAACCGATGACGCAATGCCTACCTTTACCATCATGTGACCCAGTATTTTGGCATGATCCTCAGTGGCACGGCTAAGGCGGGATAGACCGTCACGTTTCTTTGGAATGACCAGTATGTGTACAGGAGCCACTGGATTTATATCATGGAAGGCCAAAATCTACGAAGAACCATGAAACAATCAGCGGTAAAACAAACCAGGTCATCCTCGTAGACTTTCTTGCTAGGAATAGTTCCATCAACAATACTGTCTTCACTAATGTTAGATAAAATGTAAACAGACTTACCAAAGACCGTTGGATTTATCTCCGCTGGAAGCAAATCAGTAGAGTTGCCTTCCATGGCGTTGGTACGCGAATGGTGAACGTAGCTCTTGCTAGGAATGAAACCGTGGTAGGCACCGGATCGTACACGATCACCAGTGGATAATGAAGCTAGTGTCTGCCAACGGAGAGCCGAAACGGCCAGTGGCAACCAGGTCAACGAACGCTTGGCGCAAAGTATACGCATAACGCGTCAATATCGGTAAAGTATTGTCAACTAAAGAGTAAATTAGATTTTAATAATAGTGAAGAAGTGTAGCAAAGCTAGCGTTCAAGCGTTGTGGTAAATGGTGGAAGCTGCGTGCTGTGACGGACTGTGCCTTAATAAGCAATGTGAGCTAAAGCTAGAGCACCTTGTACACAGTTACTTCTGATATAGTATAATATCAAAGTAGAGTGGTATGAAACTGATATATGCTGGCACATCATAGAGCATATCTACATAGACGGTAACAAGGTTCAAATCGCGAATACTATAGAGGACGTAACAAAACGTATTCATTGATATCAACATAATTAATCAAGCCTAAGATCGCTAACAACAGTATGAATTGTGATACACACCTCGTCAACATGTGACATGACTGGGGCTTGTTGCTACCAGGTGTGTAAAGCAGGAAATCTGTGATATCTGTAAACACACTCACAATGCCGTATATAGGCTCTATTTGTAAGTTGCATATGGTAAATGTAACTCCAGAGCACAAAATGGATTTGATTTTTCGGACGAATTAAACTGCCGCCTTTAGAACTAAGATAGAAACACTCAAACGCAGTAGATACACCCAGTAAGCATTCTGGGAATGCTCAGCTTGCCATTAAGGCATATGTAATATAGAAAGGACACGAATAAGATGGCGAGAAGAAGAACGTGGCGTACCATCGGGATAGTATCCTCGTGTCTATTACTCGGTGCAGTGGCCACCATTGTGGGAGTTGTACTCCTACATCCAAACTTCTGGGACAATGAAAGCGATTTACGTTCGAAAGAAAAGGGAGCTACGTTCGCTGCAGTAGAGAAATTGGAACGCATTACCAAGAAACCGCTGCTTATCGATCGCACCAACAAACGCCATGGCCGTGCTATCGAGATCATCAACCAGTTTAATAATGACATAATCCTGTACAGGCTAAAACCTGCATTCAAGGAAACTCACTATATAAACCAAGTGGTTTTCAGCGGTATTGATACAACAATCAATCCACAAGGTGCAACTCATGCGCTGCCGAATGATGAAATCATTTACGTGCATTATCACCAAGCAAATGAATGGACCAAGGTTGCGGTACACTACAGGGCAAAGGGTAAAGTGCACATCGATGATTATCTAAGAGAGAGGGAAGATGGTATCTTTAAAAAGGTTAAGGGGCCTAGGGTTCCTACATTTTACAGGGCATTGCATATAGATACATTGGAATTGGGTGATCAAGTGATGGCCAAGATGATGATGCAAAATGCACATGGACTCTCGCTCATCACACCTGCACACCGTGTAAAAGTGTCGACAACAAAGGCCTCAGCTGATGGTGACAATTTCCACGTCACATTAATGTTCGAATATGGAGTGCCTTCAGAGAGTATTGTAGATGCGGTCATAATAGAGTTTGAAGTAAATGACGATACCTTCAGTCACCCAGAAGTATCCAAGCATGAGCTTATCAAGGTGGCAGAGTTTGATGATGGTTCATACAAATTGAAGAAACCCAGCAGGGAACAGGTTGAACATATATTCAGGTCCAAGTACATCATAATAGATGGTAACAGGCAACATATTCTTCGATATCTTATTGTGGTTAATAAAGATAATGCAAGCGTGGCCAAGGTGTACCTTATCTTGTATAACGACATTACATCTATTATATCATGTGCTGTAGTCGGTGGGACTTACACGTTTAACACCTGGGTTGTTGGAAATAGCGTCATGGAACAATATGACCTGCCTAGCACCAATTTCCAATCTGCACGTGTCGTTATACCCGGGAAAGGTAAGTCTAGACCGGTCCTATACCCAGAGAACACCAAATATGCGCATGAGTATCAGGATTATAGGAGATACCACGTAGATGGTATACCATTTGGGAAGTACAATACTTTCGAAATCGCTTGTGCAGCATTAGAAGAAGAGAATGCATATGGAGGTGCTTACCAGAGTCCGAGCAACACGCGTGGTGCAACGGCACAACCGTTTACAAAGCATCGCATCACGCTTGAATTGGAAAAGGAACCTCCCAGAGAGATCAACAAGATATCACTCAAACCAGATGATTCTGTTGAATATTACACAATGGGTGAACAATATCTGGATAGGCATATCTTCTATGCTGTCAAAATGGGAGTATTTGAATTCACGTTGTACCAAACAGAAGAAATAATGGTTGGTCAGGATGATGCAATCACTGCTGTCAAACATACGCACATGTCGGGATGGAATAAGGTTGATATACAGTTTGTGAGGAATGGAAAGAGTTATATGAAACAGTATGTCAGGACACCCGAATCTAGTGAATTTGTGGAAATAACCACTACCGATATCCCATCTGGTAATGTGCCAAACCAACTTGATCTCATCACGCACAAGGGAATTGTTGTACTTAAAACCATGCTCCAAAACAGTAGCGGTGCATCATTGTTTGATGCTAATGCAAAACCAAGTATTCTGGTACAATACAAAAACGGTTCTCATGGTTGGGGAGTTGCCTACTCCGTGCCTATTGTTATCCCAGGGGTGTCGTTACAACACAGGTTGCAGTTGAAATTGACTTATGACGACAATGGAATTGCAGTGGAACGTGCGGTACAGTTTGTGCTACAAGTGGTTCAGAGAGCTGGAGAAGCAGTGCTAGAGACGACTAAATCGGGTAGATCTATTGGATCACGTACCGTGTGGTTGAACAGGCAGTATTGCAATGTGATTCAACATATTATTGTGCCAAACAGTGCAGAAAGTAACACTGGGTTTCTGTATACATTCATTTATATACGCGTAAATGCAGGAATTGGCTGTGTGGTACGTTATGTCAAGATGGTAGATGGACACTGGGAACAAGATGAAGAAAGGCATAGGGTATTTAAGGATCATAGTGGGACAGATGTTGACGGTCAGGAGTATATTGACGTATATACATATCCGTCGGTAAACTATGCCCCTGTTACATTGGTTATCCCGGACCTCATTGACTCACCGCCACTATTAAACCCGCCTTCGCGAGGAGAAATACTTACTGTGAGAAAGGATTCGATATTTGTTGTCAATCTTATACATGACTCAGAATCTGCATCCGTTGGTATACACCAGCATGACTTAAAATGGATGAATGCTGAAGGGATGCCAAGGCTACCTGTAGAATTAAATCTGCATGAACCAATCAAACTCGAGGTGCAAGTCAGACGTTTGTCTGATGATCGCGTTGTACAGTATACAATCAAGAATATGTTTAAGAAAACGCATTTTATTGATAGTGTAGTATACCATAATATCGACTTTGCTGTGGACAAAGGAGGCGCTGATGATGGCATTGGGGCATCGGTTATAGCAGTCTTTTTGGTACACTCGGGCGAATCGGAAACGATGCGTATACATTACTCAAGGGATGGGTTGTCAAAGGTTGTGTACTACCACAGAGATGGTAAAGGTGAGTTTAAAGAGGTCAATGGATTCCAGCACGAGTTGTCCAATGGACCCGCAATGATCACAACTCTTACTGTGGGAGATGGACTGATATTGAATACGCTTCTCCAAAATGAAGCAGGAGATGCGCTTGTCGATATGGATAAGAAACCTTCGTTGCTGGCATATGTTGGTGACAAAGACACGCCGGCGTATGTAAAGATGATTTTGCCCATCAAACTTGCATCGCGGGAAATAACTGGTGTGCTCAATTTGGCATTCGTCATCAATGATGGCAAAGGTCTGTTAAAATTGCCAACGGGGGTAGTAGATTGTAGTGTTATGCAAAGGGATGAACGTGGGAAGGCATACCTGGCACCTGCGGTAGGGAAACGCTTCAGAGAGTTTGCAAATGCGCATTATAGAAGCATGTTGCGTGATGGTCTTCAGCTGTTAAAGGTTATAATTGTACCGCAAAATGCATGTGGGTTGTTCGGAACGGTATATAGTTTTGTATATGATACCGCGTCTGCATCCCTCAGCGCCATTGTTCATTCAGGTAACGTGCGTTTCCAAGTGTGGTCTGTTGATACGGAGCCTATAGATGTATACTCTATTCCTCTTGTCAATGTGGATCATCTAAGCTTTATCATGCCAAAAGACAAGGGTGTATTACCGCTTCTATCTCCAGAAGTACCTGGTGTATTGACTGAAATCGATAAAGGAAGGGTTTATGGTGTAAATCTGGCGCTCGATGAAGATATTGTTAATAACTACGGGTCTCAACCATATGTCAGTTTCTTTTCAATGAAGGAAATCGTCAAGACACCTGTAAGGCTTGATCTTTCAAAGGATCTGCCAGGAGAGATACAAAAGCGGAGCTTTGGTTCAGGAAACGCGACTCAATACGAGCTTAAATGGCAGTATAAACATACTCACTTTATAAGCAAGCTGGTATATGAAAATATCACTCTTGATGTTGTGGGACATGAAGGTAAATGGCAACACGATGACGGGATTGTATCCATAGACGTCATAAAGAATGATGAGGGCGATTGTTTTAATGCACAGTATATTAAAGGTGGAATTAACAGGTATGAACAATATCAAAAGGGGTCGAATGGGTTTGAAGCTTTGGCCGGGATTAAAACTAGGACTAACGTAGGTATGCCGTATCAATTGACTCAAATAACATCTGATAATTCGATCGTTATAAGGGTTATGTTAGAAAATACTGAGCAAGTATCACTGCTTGATGAAGGATCTGAAGCGCTGTTCATGTCTAATGTTGGTAGTGATGTTGGACTTGAAAGTGTCATTTTAGCGTTGCCCCTCAAGTATCCCACAACCAGTGTAACTGACAGGTTGCACATCTCCCTGGTATATGACAACGGCAAGCTTGTGTTGCATCATCCGGAACATATTGGTGCTGTTTACAATGTTCTTATGACAGATGAGAACCGTATAGAGAGGTTCGCAGCTGCAACTGAACCTGAATATGCTGATGTCTCTGATATCTCCACCATTACGCTAGAAGGGCAAGTGCGCAAGGTCATACGCGGAACTGTAGTTGCCGATAAAGAAACAGGAGATCGTGCGACAATATACTTCTTCATTTATGATGGTGTCGCTGGTATAATTTCATGTGTTACCAGCAGAACAATGTTAGTAGAAGGGGTATATCAGTTCACAGGGATTTTCGACCAGGTGTTTGACTTGCCTCCGCAAAATGTATCACAGGTTCGTGTGGATGTTTCACGTATTGGCATAAAGCCGTACAATGTCTATCCACGTGATGCGGGGTCAGTGAGTGTGATGGATGATACCGATTGGTATGTATTCAGATATGGAAATGGAAGCGTGCCTGTGCATCAACTCTTTAACCCGAATGATACTACATTTATTGCCGGTACTGGAATACGGAAGATGTCCATAGTGATCGATAAGTTGGGATTGGAGCAGCTACCCGAGGTAGAGGTGACACCGCTCAAAGAGTCTGGAGGTATGTATTACAGAGTGAGGCCCATATACAGACCTACACATCGCATAACCGAAATAAATATCGAAGGGTTGAATCGTCCTGTTTTTGACACAGTCGCCGGAAAGGAGATTGGAGAGAGGGAACTTATATATGTTCACACTACTAATGGAAGTGGTTGGGAAAAACTTGCATTGTATGGAACTATGAATGGTAATTACTTCTTCAAAGAATATGTGAGGTCTCCTGAGAATCACGAATATCAACCGATCAGAGTCTCTGAACTGTCAGTTGGGAAACCGCCATATGTGTTTTCTACGATCACACGTGAAAACCAGGTTGCTATGAAAATTCACCTTCAAAATGCAGCTGGTTTAACACTGATAGATGCGGAAGATGTCTCCACTGTGGCATTCCGGATGATGAAGACTCTTGGTACCGGTATCCTCTTTGTGGCGTTGCCTATAGTATATCCAAATACTGCTATTAAGGACAGATTGTATTTGAAATTCAAAATGGCCAAAAATGATATGAGGTATGTGCGTGATATACATACCCTGCCGGTACAATACGCTGTGGAATTCCGTAGCGATGGAAATTATTCATTTGTGCGCGCTAAGGATGTAAAATATGCAAACTTGATCGCATATGATGGTTCTAATTTGAACACCTATGTAGCGCATAGTATCATCAAAAGTGTTCTCGTACCGGAAGGTGGCAAGGCTGCCACAAAGGCAAGGTTGTACGTATTTGCAGTGGATACAGAGGCGCGTATTCTCAAGTGTTTCTCAATGGCAGCGACACTTGAAAACGGTGTGTGGGAACTCGGTAAATTGCCTGAAGAGAGATATATTTATCCAACATCTGCACTCAGCTCGGCGACTATAAGCATCAAATATCAAAAGGGTACAAATATGCCTGTTATATTCCCAGAGGATGCGGGGCAGGTTAGAGAAGTGTGTGAGGATCTTTTCCTGGTCAAACAAGCGAATGTGGATAATGCTGTGGAATTGCACCCTATGGATGTAGAGAAATATGCATCAATGGGATTCCCCATGATCCCAGTGACTCTCGATTTGTCCAAGAAACTGCCAGTGGAAATGTGGGCAGAAGTTGGTGAAATGCCTAACGTCACCCTTTATAAGTTGAAGGCAGAATATGAGATGTCTCATTTTATCCATAAATTCAAATACCTTACTATTGATCAAGTCGTTCAGACCTCTGAAAATGCGACGATATACCGCAACGGAAGTAAATATGGTGTTGTTAAACATGATTATGATACACATGAAATTTGGTTCATCGAAACACCCAAGGCGCTTCGGAGGATTGATGAATTCACTAAAAAATGTTGCTAGGCAAATGGAGTGTACTGTCCATATTGGGATTGAAATCATGTCGATTTTGTAGTTATACCGCGTATGAAGAATCTTTTTGCAGATTTTAAACGGATTTTTGACAGAATTACACACGACGAATTTTGTCAACTCACACCAAATAGCCACAAGTTGAATTAACACAGATTGTGCAGTACAAAGAACACTTTGATTATAATATTTGGAATAAATAATGTCTGATAGATAGACTACTCTAACAAAAACTAATAGTAATCCCTTATGGCCAATGTTTGTGTGATTGCTGATGGAAGTGTCTGCTAAACTCACGATGGTAATGAACAGTAACCCATTAACCAAATAGGCCATATTCCTACTCGACCTTTGTATAATTCTAGACATGATTTAGTACAACTCAAAAAACTCTATAAGAATGACAATGTGTCGATTTGGGAATAAATGGATGGAATCACGGCATGAGGTAGTTTACAAATCGTCATAAGCGATATCCATAACCTACAAAAAATAACAGATATAAATGACAATAACAATTCTTCATGTGTTTATTATCAGCGATTAACCACATGTAACAAGGCTTATAGATCGAAGATCTATATGGATGTCTACTAGTAGGGATGTGTAATGGCATTAACGTGGCACAAGTGTATAATCAAGCGAGTTAATATGTGCTTATCTCAATAGTACTTTCTTAAAAGTAGCAAAAATAGTATATAGTTATATACTATTTTGGTATTTCGACGTTTCCTAAGGGAAGGCAATGACTTAAGGATGACGTACTACAACCGGGCATCAAAGGCCTTAGAACGAAGGGTTAATGTACGCACAGCAGAACAAAGACCGCTACCGAAGTTGGGAATCTCATGTCAAAGGCGATATGTGGCAGTGGCAGCTGAACAGAGCATAAATGTGTGGAAGATGCCTTGGCAGCAGTCATCGATATTTGATGATCATGGAAACATTAATGCTGGAAAAAAGAAACGAGATACTAATAGTGGCGCAACACCGTGCTCGGATTCCGATGCCAAATGTATATTAAAGAATGAACCAAAAGTTTTTGTACACGAAATATTCAAAACAAGAAGGTTACCAAAGTGGAATGCGAATATTTACGTAAGGGCATTGCAGAATGCGGCATATATAGGCACTGGAA
The DNA here is from genome assembly GCA_023705535.2 of Babesia ovis. Lineage (NCBI taxonomy): Eukaryota > Apicomplexa > Aconoidasida > Piroplasmida > Babesiidae > Babesia > Babesia ovis. Next base: position 1,503,617 of record BLIY01000017.1, read on the forward strand.
CTTCACAAATTAGTCAATACGAAGATATTCTGAAGCAATTAGTTAAATCTGTTGCGCAAAATATTACCTCCGTTAATAACTATGAACTTACGAGGGTGGTATTTGCGTGCTCAAAGGGTAAGTTCCTTCAGAGAGGATTGGTGACAAGTGGTTTCATAAAACTTGTAGAGAATGAAGGTGAGTATAGCGGAGAGTAATATAAACCCTTTGCAGTTATGCAACGACTAGAAACCCTATATACAATTGATTTGTTTAGAGTACTCCATTCGATAACCAGCATCAATGCAGAAGGATACTATCCTGTCGTCTCAGCCAGAGGTTGCACGGATCGGAAAGGTGTGCCATTTGATGTCAACATGGTCAAATGTGTGGCCTACCGTATTGTGGACCGAATCGCAAATCTAGGAGTTATGGTAAGTTTGTGACATATAGTGTATAATGGTGGAGATCTATTGCGGCTTTAGCATGTGGTGGTGGTGAGATGTAATCGTGTTTTATAGCTTTAGCACACAGTGATGTTACAGGATATTGCCAACTTTGTCTGCATACTGGCTTATAATGGTATAAAGGATTCAAATATGATCAGTAAAATTAATCGGGCTGTAAAGAGGAGGTAGGGTTGGTGTAATGTATTCTACATGGATTAGGCTTTGGGGGGTCACGGAGGTTAATAAGATATTGACACCTGCTATTGCGCTTGGGATGTTTGGTTCACTGGGGAGTCAAACTGCTGTAAGTGGTAATAGGCATCATCTGATTAGGTTGTGTAGGACAGTGCAATCAAGGCGCTCAGGAGGTACTCTGTGTTACCGAAATATGCTGTAGAATCTGTAGAGAATAAGGTAGGTATTATAGTATAAGTGGTTATGGTCTTCAGGGAAATCGAGATATAATACGCAAGACCAATGGTCAAATATTCCCTCTTAAACTACTGGAAATCATATTGCGCCTAGACTATCCAGAGGTAATACAAATTCTCGAGTCTTAGATAGTATACAGGTTTATCAAGAATTAGATCCTGATAATCGACTATTCCTCATGAATATAAGGCAATTGATGCCATTGTTGGTTAGTCCTGGTGATTGGGATTATCTGCGGACCTGGTCGAGGTATGAAGAAGAGGGTTATTATTCTAGTATGGTAAAAAAATTTAGGTACAATTTCGTGCCATATATACATGGACCATATGTTATGAAGGCATGTGATCCCGTACGTAAAATTATCCTGGAACCTGAAATTGATTGGCTAAATGTGTCATCATGGCAAATGTTCTACTTACAACACTACCAAAATATGAGATTAAGACACCTACAAAAGAGTGGTTTTGAAATTCTAAATAACATTTGCCAATAATGGTGATATTAATAATGTAATGAGAATGTTGAAAATTAATTTGTAGTTCACAGGTCGCAAGGTGGACACATATAGTATGCGAAAATGTTAGCTGGGTATTTGATTCCGTTTATTGTATAAAAGTCGTCGATGCGAGTAACGCAAATGAAGTTGGCACGCCGGTACATCTCACATGCCTTCTTGTTGTATCCGATCACGTGCAAGTATATGCTCAAGGGCATAGTCTCACATCTACTATAGCATTTCAATACCGATTGCATATGTAACCTGAACGGTGCTACTTCATATTCCGTGACATCGTCCAACTCTAATGAATTAGTTTTCATAGAGGTCCTCAGATGTACATCTAATGTAGATAAAACGGCATCGCGGTTATTCTCAGAACAGTAATACATGTCGCCGTTGTACAAGAATATACCATAACGGCAAAAGTATAACATGCTTTGAAGAAACACAATCAAGTGGGTCCCCAACAGTCGTGACCTGAGGCCCATGGTAATACCAGCACTCAATAGGTATGCCGTTTTGCATTCCTGTAGCATAAACCCCGATAGGTAGTCCAACAGAACCTTGTTTCTATATAGATTCGAAAACAAAAATCTGTACGAATCGGCAGATAATGAAAGAAAATTGGGAATTGTGGGTAGATTTTTACCCATGCAGTCTGGTGACTGTAAAAATGGAAATACTACATCTTCATAAAAGTCGTGGAGGTAGAAATAGTCGTTGTCAGATGTTATAGGACTAAACTCCCTACGATTTATCCACAATGTGAGAAATCCCACCAAAAATTCATCATTCTGCCGATAATACGTAGCATCATTCAGAATACAATCCATTGGTATAAATTCGTTTCCGTGAGGATCAGACTCCGACTGAGAGTTACTTGTGCTAACCCGATCACCATTCTTCGCATCAGTACCGCGATTGGAGTTCGGTGGACTGGATGTACTACATCGACGAGAAGTGGAAGCATCCGAATCAGTAGAACCTGAGACAGAACTTTCGCAGCAAACAACGGCGTGGCAGTCACAATTGGACATCAATACTGACCGAGGTAAAAACATGCCTATACCGATCACATCATTTCCTGACCAAACCTGTAATGCTGTTGATGCTGTACTTAATTAGAACCTACATCAGAGGACTCCAAACTATCACTTCGTATTCCGCATGCGGCGTCGTAGAAGCGTGAGTCATAGTTGATTGGAAACAGACGCTTGTGTAGGAGTAGTAAGCCTTCACGATGGTGAGCCTTCAATGGGCGCATATGGAGATGGCGGAGAATAGGTAAATCGGTCGGTAATGACAGCAGTGTTCGATTCAATACACTCCATTCAGATGGCCATCGTTCGACACCGGGCACTAGTGCCGAAGAGCGGTAACGATAAGAATCATCTGACATAGCTCCTAAATATAGAACAAAGCTGCATTCATCTTATCTAGACACAGCTACTCAAGTCTGTTATACAAGGCATCAACAATAAACATTAATATATAAATTGTGTAAATCATACACCTGATACGAAATATGAATGTGCTTCAAGGTAGTGGATGTAAATGTATGAAATATTTAAGGTAGCGACGTAACGGTTGAAAGGCACAAACCGCTAATTTTAAACATAAGGTAGAGAAGCAGAAATTTTTTAGATCTGGAATATTTGGAAATGTGCAGAATATTATAGTTGTTATAAAATCCAAAATGTGTGTAATTGTTGAAAACGACATCAAGCATATATGCCTGTCACTGAAAGCTACAATTATGTTTTTAACTCAGCCGCACATCAAGCCATTTTGATAATAATTACGGTTTATCTTTAATGTGTGATGTGGTTCTATCAAGTTAGGTGAATATAAATTTATAAACATCAACCTCAAATTGCTGGTCAACAATAAAGCATCAAAGTCCTCAATTGGGCATTAAAATGGTTGAAATAATCTAGCATGTTTAAGTATTTGTGTTTCATACAGGCGTATTATTATCAACAGAAGATTAAGGTGGTGTAAAAACAAATAGTTGTAGGATACCTTGTTACACGTATTCGAGCTGTATATATATATATATATATAATGTTATCCAAAGTGTAAGTATATTGTATTGAGATTTATGTTGCATATAAGCATTTTTGGTGGGAAAAGGTTAAATGTAGTGAATGTGTATTCATTACTATGTGTATATGGGAAGCGTGATAACAAAGTGTTACCTGCCGAAATGGTGCCTCATGAATCAAACTCACTGTTCTTTTAACTCATCGTATGTAATGTTTCGGCTTATGGTCTAAATAAAAGAAACCAAAAAATAATGTGCGACGGATCCAACAGGCCACAAGCGCGCATAGGTGCGAAGCAACTAGTAATGGGCAATTACAGCCGTGAAATGACTCTTTAATGTTTTTGAATTAACAATGGCACATACAAAATTAGTAAATGAAGTGGTCAATCCGCATGGACTGTGTTAGTTGTACCCTGCCTAGTTCATACGGACTGTAAGGAGTGTCCCTCCGTCCAAGTTATTGGTCCGTAGAAGTAGATTGATATTGTATGTCAATATTTTATATGCATCAGTTTGGTGTATTTACCAACTAAATTCGTGTAGGAGCTATTATGGCATTGTAGGTACAGGGTGCTGAACATTCGGGAAAGTAGCTCCGTATAATACTAAGCATCAGAATTCTCAATCATGGGCTGGTATGTTCATGGATGTTTCATCGTAAAAGGTATTCTTCGATGGTCCGCAATGTTGTAAAACATACAACATGTCGGGAGCTAAGAAGAACAATGGAATCACCTTTTTGGCCAATGCTGGCGCATTTCTGAAAGGACTCAGCGTGCTGCAGACGCTGTATGTCTGCTTGCTGGGCTCCTCGTTCGCAATGAGCCGGTTCGGGTACAACCCAGAAGCAGTAGGAATCTTTGTTGGCATGTGCCATAACTCAATCGAGCTCTTCTATCTGGTGTCGGCCATCGGGGCATTTGTACTGCTGAGGTGTCTAGATCAGTTCTCTACAGATGGACTCAAACTGAAAAAATGGTGCTCCATTGTAAATTCGTGGGTCATAGTACTACTCAACGTGCTGCTCCTCAAGTCATATGCCTGGGTGGAGGGAAACGAGAACATAGTCTTGTACTACTGGACCCTGATTGCAGCCAATTTCTTCGCAGGAGCCGACGACATGATCATGTACGACATCGCCTCGCACAACGTGGCCTCGTACGACCTGGGCCAGTCGTGCACAGGAATATTCGTGGCAGGGCTGCACTGGTGCACGATTTATTTCCTGCGCAAAGCCAAGAAAGATATAGACTATGGACTCAATGTCTGCCACATATTCGTGTTGCTGATGCTCTCCCTGCTGGCGGCAATGGTGTGGACCATCCACACATACGGAGAGATTAGTAGTGGTACAGCAGGTGGTAGTAGTAGTGGTAGTGGTAGTGGTACCAACGACTCCTGCACATTTCTACAAGCCTATGGTCGAGTGGTGCCGATGATGGTCATGAGCACCATCGGGTTCGGGTTCATCTATGTCATATACCCGCTGATCTCGCCCTTCGAAATGGTCAGGCCAGAGGACAGGTACCCCATACAGAGCATATGCACAGTGGCTCACGCAGTACTGGGAATCCTGCTGTGGCTGCTGGAGCAGCACGCAGGATTATCCCAGAAGTGGAAGGATAACACTCTATGGTACTACGCAGTCTACCTGCTGGTGGTGCCCTATCTGGCCGTTGGAGCAGTGTTCATCGTTAGCATGCACTACCCGGAGTCGACGCTAGGAAGAGCCGTCAGGATGAAGCCACTGGTGGTTGGAATCCTGACGGTCTGCTTCTACGTCGCGGGCAGAGCATGCATCACGGTGTCCAACATTTCCATCAACGGAAATGCCAAGGGCACTGACGGCAACTGCAAATGTACACATGGAAGCACTCTGTCATCAATGAACCTGGGAGTCAACCTGCTGGTGCTGAGCATCAGCAAGTACATCTCAGAGGGATACATACAAAAGTACATTGTCACCAGGAACCTGGCCGCGGAGAGCCACCAGTGGCCCACAGACGGTATGAGCACCATCCAGGCGTTCCACTACTGGCTACAAGTTGGATGGCAGGAGGGACTCAAAAATTTCAGGGGCACTTTCGACCAGGACGTGCGCGAAAAACTGGCGCACGCACTGCTAACAAATGACTAATTTGAACCATAGTTACTGAAGTGATTTGGGGGTGATTTTCAGCTGACAGGTCACTTGATTTTGGAGTGATTACCGAGGTGATTTCTAGCTGGCAACTGAGTTGTTAACTGGAGAAGAGAAGGGGGTATTCTCACCTGTGTTACCATAATCCGTTGTACGACAATTTGTTTAGCATAAAATGCAACAGAATTGTATGTTGCTTGACAGCTAGGATAAGAACATCTTCCTAGAATTGTTTGTAAGTCTACTATGAGGAATAGATGTACCTGGAGTCACAACATTGTAGGTGTTAATTTACTAGTAGTTGTTACCTAGAATAGCATAATGGTTTTAAATATCTAATGCTATATTGACAGTCGGTGTGCGCAAGAAAATGTAATCATTATATAGTAAACTAGAAGTGTAGTAGATAACACCATTAGCATATCCTTCGTTTCATTCTGGAGTAGTAATGTTAAATATCCGTGACTATGGGTGGTGTTAGGTCATGCAGTATAAAGTATAGTGTGTATGTTGCTTTGATAGCACTTTAGAGATTCCACATATGGGTGGAATAACGGAAGTGCTGTAGTTACCACGAAATATCGAACAGAATCAGTATAAGAGATTTGGTCTATGGATAATACAAAGCGTAAACGAAACTAGACGTTGTCAGTAGGTAAAACAGACGGCTACACGAAGAATCTGTGGGCATAAGACTAAACACGTTTCATAATTCAGTAATAATAACCATGACGCTTTTACTTCGTTGCATCAATAGTCGTGTTATTAATAAAAGATACAAGTACCAAAATGGATTTTGTGACATATAACCCTTAAGCATTGGTGGAAGACACGGCTAAAAGATACGGAATTAACCTATGAACAACTTGCACATGTAAAACATGATATATTCTTGTTCAAATATTGCTATAGTCTATGTATATAAATGTAATATACACGGCAAGATGCCAGTGTGGATAAGTATGTACCTTACGTACAATAATCTTCCATTATGCCGCGTCTTGCAAGACGTGATCACTACAGATGGTACAGTGTAACCATACCTTGTACCGTATATAATTGTTTTTAATTTACTATCGTTGTAAACAATTGACGAAAATGAAAATCGCCACATCGTTTCTCATTTTCGCGGCCAGCCAACTCAGCTGCCTATTGGCCAAGCAGCCAAACAATATCGATTACAAAACGATCATTCCTACCGTTGAAAAACGCTTTAAAATCATTATGCAAATGGTAAATGGTGGTGAAATGGATGGGAAGTTTTTGAAATACACAGAAGAAGAATTCAGGAAGCAATGCGTAAGGGACACTAAAGAGATGCTGACACAGCGAGTTCTTGTGAATGCGGAGGAGTACTTTGGTGGACAAGGCGCGGTGGAACCTGAATATCGTGTTCTTGTACCTGACACCGAGCAAATAAAACACATGTGTGATGAGAGGACGGCAGTGCTTATTCAACGTTTGAAAGATGTGACCCCAAATTTGGACAAACTTTTCAAGTCATTGTATGGCACTGAATACAAGAAGTTATCTGAAGCTGTTGATTCCAAGAAATCAATATTTGGGGGAAGTGGCCTTAGGAGTGCAAATATATCTGTGGAAGCCCAGTACCTTAATTTGCGTTTTGCCATGCCTCAATTCTACAATGACGTAAAGGAATTTTATGATTACATTAATCCTGAAAGAGTGGATAACTCACATATCACAAAACTCGAAGAGTCGGTTGTCAGAAGGGTTAAGGGATGGTTGAACAAGCATATAACCACCATGAAGCCATTGGATAGCATGGATGAAACCAATTTCTTGGCAGCTATGAAAGCATTGTATGGTGGCGATAATTCGGCATTCGATCGCCTCAAAATCGATCTGGATGTTTTTAACGCACATGCTGATGACACCAAAGAAGCTGCTGGGAAATGCAAGCAGCAAAACTCGGCACTATTCGGCTCCGTTGCATTACTAATCGCCACCATTCTTACATTCACCATAATGTAGATCGGGTACAGATATAGCTTATAACATAATGCTAAGAAAATATTATATAGAAAGCACTCTATAGTTCCATTCGTTAAACAAAGTTAATATAGATTGTATGTCCAATGACCATTGTTCGATTATAGTTGCCACCGCAGGTTAGTAAAATCCGCTGCTTTTTAACTAAACCCACGTGGACCAGGCAGGATGACTAGATTGTGGCTGATAAATTGTGCTCCTATAGTTAAGAATCTCGTAGCACATTCTTTTCAGACTGCATTCCGGAGGAAGTTTATTATAGTTAAAGCTTTATATAGCGCTTCATAGGGATGAATCTGGCGACCTGGGTATACAAAACATAATCCAGTGCAGGTAACAGTAGAAATGTAGCTTCCAGCAAGTCACACATAATTTGCTAGTGATGTGTAATTAAGTCGGTCAATGAACGTAGATATGGTGGACGTCAACTAAGGTTCTAGCCTGGTTATTTGAATAAACAGGCAATGTGTACCATAATAGATTTATGCTTGGCAATAAATGGGATAGATTATCCGAATGAGAATGGATAACATGGCTAGCAGAAGTTTTGTCTCATAATGTGGTTGTACATATGAAACCGTAGAGGAGAAATACCACATTGTAGACAGCGCACAAAAAACCGCCATAGTGTCATTCAAAGTGAAGTGTAAACCAGTTGATTATGAAATTGCAAGTGCATTTTGACATGAGTGACGACTATTTGGTAATGTGACGGCAAACGTTGATGTATGTGCATTCTCAAATCTGATGTAGAAGGTCACACACATATACAACAGGGAACAATATATCTCAACAACATAAATGCTATAAAAGTATTATAATAGGAATGGATCTTTGTTTTATATAACGTGTTGTATATACCAAGGGGAAATAATCTATAACACAGGTATTAGAGGATAAGTAACACCTGCCATAGACGAGTGTGTAACATGTGTGGTAGCCATTCGCCGGTGCCCAAGGCAGACTAATTGATTCCGAAGTTATTAATCTTTGTAAGATGAAGATCGCTTTATCGTGTATGTTTTTGGCTGTAAGCCAATTCAAGCTCATCTTTTCCGAAAGGGTAGACACACTGGAAGATAACGATGTTTTTCCTACCGTCGAAAAACGGTTTAAGGCCGTAATGAAAATGATGAATGCAACTGGGTTTGATGATAAATTCCTAAACTTTGTAAAGGAAAAGGGTAATAACCATTGCGAGGCGGTAATGTCAAAAACTACGGAAATCAGTCAACTAGTTGCTTCAGCACATCATGATCATCGTACTCAAGTAACGGGTGAAAACGGAACTGAATGTCAAAGGTACAATGACGCTTTTATTGAGAATTTGAAAAAACTCGGAGCCGCGTTACGCAGTATCTTCACTGCTCTTTACGGTGCTGACTACAAAAACGTTGCCCTGGGTACAGGCACTAAGTCATTAAAGGACAATGCAGAAGCACAGGATGGAACCGAATATTTATCAGATTTAGAAGCCAGGTTCCTAGATCTGAGGTTTGTAGTTCCACTGTTGAATGAAGATATCGAAACGCTGTTTGAGCTCATCAACCCAGGCAAAAAGACAACTGTCGAAAAGACTGGTATCAAGGACCAAGAAGTGGAAATGGTCGGGCAGTGGATAGAAAATAATACACCCGGCATCCCGAAGACAACCAGCATTAACGCAGAACTGTTGTGGAAAGCGTTGACCGTTCTGTTTGGCCAAGAAAGAAACGTGCTTCCTAGCCTAAAAGCAAGAGTTGAAGTTTACAACAACAACTCAGACGATACCAAAGAGGCCAGGGAAAGATGTAAAAAACAAAACTCAGCACTGCTCGGCTCAGTGGCTGCTCTGGTGGCTTGCGTAGTCACTTTCACAGTCTTGTAGATTGCGTAGACACATAATCTGAATCTAGTTTCAGTCCAGATGTACACAGGGATTAGCAGCTCTGTGGTCCTTTAGCCTCCAGGTATGCGGAATACCATTGGTACCACTTCTAGTACTTCTAATGGTCTGTGGCAGTCCATATAGATCCATCAAGTGACATTGCCAGCGATAACAGACTGGAGTCGTCACATAGAGTGTCAAGTCTAAAATGTTCCCTGTGATAAGTTTATAGGAGCAAGACAACCTGTTGGTTACCTGTTGAATGACCTGTTCTCGAAGTGATCAATGACTTGTTGGTTACCTGTTGAATGACTTGATTTTGGAGTGATCACTGAAGTGGTTGTCATATGATGAGTGACCTGATTTCCAAGTAATCAATGACCTGTTGGATGACTTGTTTTCCAGTTGGTTAAGGACTTGATTCTGAAGCGATTTCCAGTTGATAAGTGGTGTGATTTTGAGATGATGAGTGACTTGATTTCTGTCTTGCAATCAATTCAATTCCTAAGCGCTAGACAACTGGATTGTCATCAGTTGGGTAACCCATCAACTGAGTCTTCGTTGTCTCACATGTTATTTGGTTGTTAACCTGTTCACTGAGTGTTTGGTAACTCATCTGGTGGTAACCACAGAATTCAGTACTTACTGGTTAGACAACTGGTCCACTAATCACTAGACCAGATTGTTGTTGCCTGGTTTCTAGAGATCTTCTCACGTGGTTCCTAGTTGTGTTCCCTATGTGCCATACATTAACCGGGTATCTGCTAGTCCTGTCAGAAGGTAGTACATCCTGGTAACCACTAAGTTACTTAACCTCTAACCACTAGATCACTTAACCTCTAACAACCACTTAGAACATAGGCACTCAAAGGTGTTTCCAATGTCTTACAACCAGCAACATTTTTTGCTCATATTACCAAGTTTCTTGAGCGATATATTAGCAACAGAGTTTTAAACGTCAATGAGTTACTATTACCATCACCATTAACTGTTAGTGAGACTATTGGTAGTGGTATGTGAGCACACCCCGTTAACTCTCCACTACAAATATAGATCATTCACCTCCAGTAACCCACTACTGACTCCTTCTACTAGCTCCGTAATTCTTCGGGTACCATCTACTCCTTGGAGAACCCGGAGAGTACCTCTGACTACTCGTAGTTCTTCCTTATCCAGGTACCCCTCCACATCTATTAACAGATGATTGAACAGGTCATCTGTCAAGTCATCTATCAGATGCTTACCAGGTTATTGAACAGATGCTTACCAGGTCATTGATCAGATGCTAATCACACAGAAACTGGGTCACTCATCGAGTAGAAATCAAGTTACCAATCAAGTAGAGTCTGATTCGCTCCGCGGGTTAAAATCACACAGAAACTGAGTCACTACTGACATAGAAATCACTTCGCTCCGCGGGTAGAAATTAAGACACTGAACACGTGAAAATCACCTCAAAATCAAGTCATCGAACAGGTAACAAACACTTCGCTCCGCGGGTAGAAATTAGAACACTTATTACTTCGATACTATCACGCTCCGCGAGTAGAAATCACATCGGTAATCACTCCAAAATCAAATCACCGACGGAGTCAGAATCAGATTCTGAGTCGTGGCCATGCCACCCATTAGAACACCGACGGAGTCAGAATCAGATTCTGAGTCGTGGCCATGCCACCCATTAGAACACCGACGGAGTCAGAATCAGATTCTTAGTCGTGGCTCTGCCACCCATTAGAACACCGACGGAGTCACTAGTCAATCACTCATCAAGTAAAAAACACGTTGTACATCACTCCAGAATCACTTCGATTATCACCCAGAAATTAAGCCATTGGTCACTCCAAAATCAAATCACCTGTTGTGGCCATGCCACCCTTTAAACACCTGATCCGTGATCTACGATCACCCCTAGAGATACAGGTCATTCATCTCCAGTAACCCGTTACCAGTTCCCTCCTGGAAGTATCCAATGGTGCAAACACGTTTCATATTCCGGGATCCATCTGCTAGGATTCTCTGGAGAGGAACCAGATAACTTCTAGGGCTTCTCCAGTGCGACTGGATATGCATCAGATCCAGGTTAAAGGTCATTGACCACAGTAGGTATCCCAGTACTAACTGGTACTTCTAACTGCGTTAGCTGGTATTAATACTTCCAACTGCGTTAGCATGTTGTTAGTAGTACTGCTTCTCCAACTGCTGGTGCAGCTGCACCTCTGTATTGCCTGCGTTAGCTGGTCTTAGTACTTCCAACTGCGGCAGCTTATCATTAGCACTTCTAACTGCGTTAGCTGGTATGCCAGTTACACTTGAATACAGTTCTCTTGCCTGCGGCAGCTGGTATTGGTACTTCTAACTGCGTTAGCATATGATTATTACTTCTAACTGCGTTAGCTTATTGTTATCATTGCCTGCGTTAGCTGGCCTTATTATACCTAACTGCGTTAGCTGGTATGCCAGTTACACTTGAATGGAGTTCTCTTGCCTGCGGCAGCTGAAAACCAACTCACTCATCAAGTGAAAATTACTCCAAAATCAAGTCGTTCATCACCCAGAAATCACATCACATGTCGACTCGAAATCACTCCAAAATCAAGTTGTTCATCAAGTCAAAATCAAGTCATTCAAGACGTGAAAATCACATCACTCATCAACTAGAAATTAGATCACTACTGACGTGAGTTGTGAGTCGTCTGTCACTCCAAAATCAAATTCTGATCTGTGGCCATGCCACCCTTTAGAGCTTCTGAGTTGTGGCTCTGCCACCCTACATATACACATCACTAACACCTAGTGACAGAAGCCTGTCTCCAGAGTCCTGGAAGTATCCAATGGTGCAAACACGTTTCATATTCCGGGATCCATCTGCTAGGATTCTCTGGAGAGGCACCAGATAACTCCTAGGGCTTCTCCAGTGCGACTGGATATGTATCAGATCCAGGTTAACGGTCATTGACCACAGCAGATACACTATGACTATTGACCAGAAGCCAAAGATCACCAGTGTGAATGGTAGTCGGGTGGTGTAGACGAATTTCCGGATCTCATCGAACAGTTTCTGAAACAATCCTCCTCCAATGACTTTGTTGATCTGTGTGTGGAACTGCTTGCAGGTTCGTGGTCCACCTTTCTTCCCACATAACATTCCTGGACTAAAATAGCTGAATCCAAACCTGTAAAACAGCCCATGTACTCCACATTCAACCACATTCTTACATGAACACTTCGTGCCATGGTCCTTACCACCTGGACAACAGTGACTACCACTACCACTCTTACTACATCCACTCTGACTACAATCAATCTTCACAAACTCCTCAAGCAACTTCTGAAGACCTGCCTTCAGTACTCCTGTCAAATACAGTATCCAACTCAGATAGGTTGCCGTAAACTGCGTAGCCATGCTGTTGTACAAACTGCCTGTTATCGGTTGGAAGTACTTGCCACAGGTCTGACCCTTCTGACCAGCTCCACCTCCACCACAATTCTGGATGCTGTCCAGAGTAATGCAGTTACCAGTCTTCGGGTGCTGACTTCCTCTCCAATCCTTAAGAGCACCTAGTAGTTCTTCACTATTACTGCTTCCAGGACATCTTTCCATCTCATCCTTGAGTGCTCCACTCATGGCAGCCTTACTACTACTATAAAACAACACGTGCCCCAGTCCGTGGAAAAACCCAAATATAGTCCCCGTCGACCTCGGGACTCTCCTGGTCAGACTAGAAATGCATCTTGTCAACTGATACAAACACGAATCCGTCAAATCATCATTGGCATAGTGTGCACAGATAGCATTCAAAGCTAGACCACTCATGCCTATCCCATTGCCTGCGGCAGCTGATCCAGTACTTCCTTCCTTCTTCTTAAAGCAGTCCCGGAATCCCATTGGCACGGCACATTCTTGGCCCACCGGCAGGTGAGTGGAGTGCGTTCTAAAGTCAGGATAACACTTGTCGTAGACATCCACTTTGGAACTACTGCTCAAGGTCTGTAGGCTCTTTCCACATTCACTCTCCTTACTCATCACCACTGGACAGGTAAACCCCTTGAGACAATCTGTAAGGAATGCTTGCAGAGGACTCGGGGTACCACCAGGTGGACTACCATTCTTACCACAGTTTTTTACATGGTCTTCCAATTTATCATCCTTACCACCATTCATACCTTTACCCTGGGCACATATCCAAGACTTACAGTCCTTACAATCCACTTCATATCCATATCGACAATGTCCCCATCCAAAGCCGTCACCACCATTGCCCACACGATCCGCATTACACTGAAGCCGCAAAAAATACAACTGATAATACAGTCCCACCAGGCAGTCCTGTAGTAGGTAATACGATTCAGTCTCTGACATGGGATAACTGAAGTAGAACTGCATATTGGCATACAGGTCGTGTATCGGTACTTCACCACTGACTTGTGTCTTGTAACTGTTGTGTGCTGTAAAGTTATTAGGTCATCATACACTTCATCAAGCACTTGATTACTAGATGTCTCTCACAAATATGGGGTTCCGCCCCACAATTTAGAAATCAAGTCATTTATCAGGCAGAAATCACTCCAAAATCAAGTTGTTCATCAGTCAGAAATCAAGTTGTTCATCGAGTAAAAATCACTTCAAAATCAACTCACTCATCAACTAGAAATCACTTCGCTCATCACCCAAAAACTCACCTACTGATCCTGCAGTAACTGCTTGACTATCTGTCGCTTTTCCCACTCTACATTCGATGGTATCCTGGATACACAACAGCACCATCGGTGCCACCAAAGCACCTCCTAGTAGATAACTTGCACAATTCTGAGGACTGACCTCGAGTTGTTTGTCTTGACCGCCTACATCCTTGGCGTAGAATGTGACTTGGCCTTCAGTTCCCTTTACTCTCTTAATCATCTCCTGTACCTTCGGGACCAAGGTCCTATATATCGGACAATAGGGCAGAGAAGTTAACCAGTACAGAATCTCTCTCACAGTGTTTGGTGTTCTGGGTCTCGGATCACGTATAGAATCGATTGTGTGCAGTGAACGGAAATAACCACTACAGATTACATTCAACTTGAGAAGCGAATGCGGAGGAGGACCAACAGTATCAGTAGTGATCGCTGACCACTCACCCTCTGGCTTCTTCTCTTGCTCTGCCTTGGCAATCGCACTAGTCCTAAGCTTCTCCAGATACTCAGCATAATTACCTTTCACTTCCATCTTCTCTCCCAATACATTACATGTCTCAAACACCCCAATAAGATCCTGCAGTGCAACCTCCTGATTACTCTTGACTCTCCACTCCAACCACTTATAACCCATTCTTTCCACGTAATGCTTCAGTGGTAACTTCAGATTGTTATTATTCTGCTTGCTTATCCGATACATAAACGACAATCCACTAAACACAAACGGTATTGCTCCCAGCAGTATACGAGCTAAGGTGGCAAGAGTATCATCCTTGTTACCATCTTTCCCATTACACTCTTCATATATCTTATCCCAACTCATGTTGTCATCATCAGTACCAGGTGCTACTCCTACACCAGGAGCAACTCCTACTCCAGGTACTACTCCTCCATTACTTCTTCCATAAGATGACTGATACTTGACACATGTCTTCTTATCCTTCTCCTTCTTACACTTATCACATTGACTACCACTACTACTAGGTCCCTGGTCACCAATGCCTTCACCAGTCAATTGAGGTTCACCTCCATTAATACTAGTATCTTCAACACGTTCCCCTTCACCACCTCCAACACTACTACCACCGCCGGAGGCACTTCCATCACTATCAACACTACCATCTCCACTATCACTATAACCAACAAACAACCCTAGACCATTACCGACTCCTTGTAGTAACCCAGTAATTCTTCGGGTACCTTCTACTCCTTGGAGATCCACCAGGGTTCCTCTGACTACTCCCAGTTCTTCCTCATCCAGGTACCTCTCCACGTTTCTGGGCAGGTTATTGAACAGGTCATTGATCAGATGCTTACCAGGTCATCTAACAGGTCACTGATCAGATGCTAATCACACAGAAACTGGGTCACTCATCGAGTAGAAATCAAGTTACCAATCAAGTAGAGTCTGATTCGCTCCGCGGGTTAAAATCACACAGAAACTGAGTCACTACTGACATAGAAATCACTTCGCTCCGCGGGTAGAAATTAAGACACTGAACACGTGAAAATCACCTCAAAATCAAGTCATCGAACAGGTAACAAACACTTCGCTCCGCGGGTAGAAATCAGAACACCAGTGATGTGATAACTGATTCGCTCCGCGGGTAGAACTCAGATCACCGACGGAGTCAGAAACACCTGATCCATGTGTCTGGTTTATCAGAGATACACATCACTAATGCCCTCTGAGAGAAGTCTGTCTCCAGAGTCCTGGAAGTATCCAATGGTGCAAACACGTTTCATATTCCGGGATCCATTACTAAGTAGTGTGCCAACAGGCACCATGTGACTGGAAGGGCTTCTCCAGTGCGACTGGATGTGCACCTCTTTATTGCCTGCGGCAGCTGGTATATATACTTCTAACTGCGTTAGCTTGTAGTTATCATTGCCTGCGGCAGCTGGTATATATACTTCTAACTGCGTTAGCTTGTAGTTATCATTGCCTGCGGCAGCTGGTCTTAGTACTCCCAACTGCGTTAGCTGGTATATTGGTTACACTTGAATGGAGTTCTCTTGCCTGCGGCAGCTTGTTCTAAGCAATCCTTTGCCTGCTACTTCTAACTGCGTTAGCTTGTTGTTAGTAGTACTGCTTCTCCAACTGCTGGTGCAGCTGCACCTTTCTATTGCCTGCGGCAGCTTATAATTAGTACTTCTAACTGCGTTATCTTGATGTTGGTACTTCTAACTGCGGCAGCATGTTCCTATAATTGCCTGCGGCAGCTGGTATTGATACTTCTAACTGCGTTGTTCACCAACTAGAAATCACTTCGAAATCAACTCACTCATCAGGTAAAAATCACTCCACTCATCACTTGGAAATCACTTCAGTGATCACCTCATAATCAAGTCATCCATCAACTAGAAATCACTTCACCAATCACTCCAAAATCACTTCGGTAATCACTCCAGAATCAAATCACCGACGGAGTCAGAATCACTCGACATGTTATCACAGATACACATCACTAACACCCTGTGACAGAAGCCTGTCTCCAGTTCCCTCCTGGAAGTATCCAATGGTGCAAACACGTTTCACATTCCGGGATCCATCTGCAAGCAGTCTCTGGAGAGGAACCAGATGACTTCTAGGGCTTCTCCAGTGCGACTGGATATGCATCAGATCCAGGTTATAGGTCATTGACCACAGTAGGTATACCATGACTGCTAACCAGTACACTCCAATATATACTCCAAACAAAGCTCTGGTAATCCAGTACCATTACAAGGTACTTCTAACTGCGTTAGCATGTTCTAAGTAATCCTAACTGCGTTAGCATGTTGTTATCATTGCCTGCGGCAGCTTGGTAATCTAGTTGTTATTCAGTCAGGAATAACTCCAAAATCAAGTCACTCATCGAGTAGAAACTAATTCGCTTGGCGGGTAGAAATCAAGTCATCGAACAGGTAACAATCACTTCGCTCCGCGGGTAGAAATCACCTCCATAACCAATCGATTACTGCTTGTATTACATACAAATATGGGGTTCGCCCCACATTTTAGAAACTAGGTCACTTGCCAGCTAGAAATCGCATCAGAAACACTTCAGTAATCACTCCAAAATCACATCACTTATCAAGTAGAAAACAGGTTGTTTGTCAACTGGAAATCACTTGGAAATTAAGTCACTCCAAAATCAAATCACCGACGGAGTCAGAATCAGATTCTGAGTCGTGGCCATGCCACCCTGTAAACAGGCCACCCCTAGAGATACACATCACTAACACCTAGTGACAGAAGTCTGTCTCCATTGGCTTCCTGGAAGTATCCAATGGTGCAAACACGTTTCACATTCCGGGATCCATTACTGAGTAGTGTGCCAACAGGCACCAGGTGACTCCGAGCTGGTTTCCAGTGTGACTGGATATGTACCAGATCCAGATTCACAGTCATTGACCACAGTAGATACACCAGCACTATTGACCAGAAGCCAGTGATGAACACACTGAATGGTAACCGGGTGGTGCAGCTACACCTCTTTGTTGCCTGCGGCAGCTGGTATAAGTACTTCTAACTGCGTTAGCTGGTCTTATGACTTCTAACTGCGTTAGCATGTATTCCGATACTTCTAACTGCGTTAGCATGTTGTTATCATTGCCTGCGGCAGCTGATCATAATGCTTCTTACTGAGTTGTTCATCACCCAGTAATCACCTAGAAATTACGTTCTCTGTTACTCCAAAATCACATCATCCATCACCCAGAAATTAATACACCGACGGAGTCAGAATCAGATTCTGAGTCGTGGCTCTGCCACCCTTTAGACACCTGATTCGTGATCTACGATCACCCTCAGAGATACACATCACTAACACCCTGTGACAGAAGCCTGTCTCCAGTATACTCCTGGAAGTATCCCAGGGTACAGAAACCCTTCCGGGATCCATCTGCAAGCAGTTTCTGGACTGGCACCAGATAACTTCTAGGGCTTCTCCAGTGCGACTGGATATGCAGAATGTCTAGGTTAACGGTCATTGACCACAGTAGATACACCATGACTATTGACCAGAAGGCAAAGATCACCAGTGAGAATGGCAACCGGGTGGTATAGAGAAACCTGTAGATTTCCTTAGTGAGCTGAGTGTAATATGGTCCTTCAATAACTGTCTTGAGTCTCTCATAGAACTTATAACATTCACGTTTGTAATTGGTAGCAGTACCCTTCCCACCCACGTAATCTGGACTATTGAACGTAAACCCAAATCGATACAGCAGTGGATGTACTCCAACACAATCGGTAATAGATGGACAACAACACTCAGGGTTACCATGTGTTCCCTTGGTACATCCCTTACCAGGACATTCACATGGACCACCACCTGTTCCCTTACACCCTGCCTCCTTGCAGTTGATGTTCCTAAACTCATCCCTTAATGCCTTGAGTCCATCCTGTAGTCTTCCACTAAGATACAGTATCCAACTCAGATAGGTATCAGTATACACTGTTGCCACCGAGTTGTACATACTTCCACTCAGTGGTTTCAAGTACTTGCCGCAGGTAGCACTCGGGGTTTCACAATTATGAAGACTATCCAGTGTTCCCTTTTCGTGGTAACCATTATTCTTAGTCTTAGTCTGAGTATTACACTCTTGGTGCGTCATTCCACGCCAATCATAGAGAGCAATCATGAGACCGCCAATATCCCTGTATCCAGGACAGTCTCTAAGTTCCTTGTCGAGTACCCTAGTAAATACCTTCTTTGTGCCTTCAATAGTCTGTTGATCGTTATCCTGACCACTCAGACTGCTACTGTCTGACAACATTCCACCTAATCCATAGAAGAACCCATAGAGTGTTCCAGTTGACCTGGGCACACGCCGTGTTAGCGAACAAATGCATCTTGTTAACTGATAAAGCGACGAGGACGATATATCATCAATGGTGAAATTATACAGTACTCCACAGATTCCCAACCCAATCATCGAAGTACCACTACCAGATGACTTGGACCTGAAACACCCTGTGAATCCCATTGGCACGGCACATTCCTGGCCAAAGACCTTAGTGTGTCCACGATGTTCCAGAAACTCAGGATAACACTCGGAGTAGTTTTTGTAGTCCTTTTCCGTGGCCATCTGTGAAAGAAGACTCTCTTGCTTCACTACCTCTGGACAGGTAAACCCCTTGAGACAATCACACAGGAAAGCCTGTAGAGGAGAAGCTTTACCAGGAGAACCACCACCGTTCTTGCCACACTTCTCTTGCTTTATATCTTCATAATTCTTCTTTTTACTGTCATACTTCTTACCATTCTCAACTGCCTCTGGACATATCCACGATGTACATCCTTTACCATTACCATTCACTCCACCCACTCCTCCTTCATCACACTTGACTCCGTCTCCATACTTACACCAACCCCAACCATACCCTAGTGTACGTCCCCAGTAGCATTGCTTCATTAAAAAGTATAGCTGATAAAACAACCCAAACAGACAGTCCTGCAGCAGATAATACGACTGCGTCTCGCTCATTGGAAACCTAAACTCAAACAGAGTGTTTGCATACAGATCGTGTATCGGCACAGGATCCTTGGTGGACGCTAGTCTGTCAATCTTCTGTTCGTAAGTCATCTCATTGGTTGGCTTCTGACCTGGTGTCTCCCGACCTTCTGCCGGTGTATCTATCACACAGTAAGTGAGTCGTCATCAGGTCGACCAACAGGTCAATTAACAGGTCGTTATTAGGATAGAAATCACATCAGAAACACTTCGCTCCGCGGGTTAAACTCAAGTCAAAATCACATTGACCACCACATCAAAATCACACAAAAACTCACCTACTGAAGGCAAATCAACTTCTGCTTGTTGCACTGCTACTTCTGGTACCAATGACTCTATGGTATCCTGTATCGACAGTAGCACCATCGGTGCTATCAAGGCTGCCGATAAGAAGTACGTGATACAGTTCGAAGAATCTATGGTACATGTCGTCTGTTCACCCATGTAATTAGATCCATAGAAAGTAATTTCACCATTTGGACCTTCTCCATTCCTTTCACACAGGTCTCTCATCTTCTGTACCAGTACCCTAAACACTGGGCAGTACTGGACACAGCTCAGCCAGTACAGGATCTCCCTTATAGTACGTGGCAACCGGTGCTGACGTCTGTGAACTCTATAAGGCTGATTCAGGGCCCTGAAGTAGCCCGTGCAGAGTGTGTTCAGTTTGAGAAGAGCGTGGTCCTTGGTGTCAGTAGCGTCATCCATCTGCACAGGAAAATCACCATTACCTTCATTTTCACTTCTACCAGGATCAATGTCCTCCTCCTGTGCCACGGGCTGTGCTTTCTTCCGTAACTCATCCAGAAAGGTGGCATAATTGCCACTAGGAGTCACATCATCAAATATTCCACTACTATCAAACACATCAACAAGTGGATCCAAGGTAACACTACCATTATTCTGGATCCTCCACTGATTTTCTGGATACCCCATCCTCATAACGTAGTATAGAAGTGGTATATCACCACCATCAATGGAATCGTATACACTCTGTAGCCTTGCACTCATCCAATACAGATATGACAGTCCACTAAACACAAACGGTATACACCCAAGGAATATCTTCGCCAATGTGGTCCAGTCGTTTCCGGTACCATCACTGTTGATAGTACTAATAGTAGCTTCCTCACTGTACGCTGATGTGTAATCCTTACCACCAATACCCTCGTTACCCATCACAATCTTCTTAGCAGGAGTATCAACAGTACTACTCTCCTCATCCTCCTTCCATCCCACAAACTTCCGTAGTCCTTCTGCTACTTCTTCAATCAGATTCCTCGTAGTCCTTACTCCACCTATGGTGTCGATCTTGTCCAGGATGTCCTTGACCAGAAGCCTTTCTTCCTGGTGATCCAGATAGTCCTTCACTCGGACATCCCTGAGCACAGTCACCACTGCCTGTGACAGTGGACACAAACAATCTGTAGAAGGATGAGTTAATGCAATAACAACAGCATTCCCAACTACTGCCGGAGGCCACTATCAACTACTGCCAGAGGCAATTACGAATCGCTCCGCGGGTAGAAACTTACTTCCGGTAGTAGTATTGTCGAGCGTCTCCTGACCTACGACACAAATGAGTTCAAGTGTCATTGAAGGTAATAGTAGTAGTACCAGTTGTGGTCCATGACCACCCTTAGACTGTGACCACCTTCAGACCAGTGATCTCTGATCACCACTCTAATTACTTACCATCCTTATTGGTAACTCGTAGAATCCAGTCAATGGCTTCCTTGAGGTTTGTAGGAGAATTCAGGAGACTGTCACGAATCGTAACACTTCCTTCCGACATCTTGCCCTCTGAAGGGTCTATCCCCTGGTAACCAGGTTAACAACGCACTCAACGATTCCTTGACAATCCAGTAACTGACCGATTGACATTCACTCAACCTTCTCAGTCACTCAGTCAATGGAAGGTTAACAATCGACTTGTTAACCAGGTTGTTGATCACCTGGTCACCTAGTCACTAGAATACTGACAACTTGGTTGTCAACCAAGTCGGTAACCGACCAACAACTTGGTCACTAGAAGCTTGATGACCTAGTCACTGCAAGGTCACCAACCAGGTCACTAGAAGCTCAGTTATCAAGCTGTTTCAAGGCCTACAATTGAGTTACCACCTTTCTGGTAACCTTCTATAAGGAATCCGACACAAACTAATCAGATTGTCTTATAATAACCATTTATATAGCTATAGAAGTTTCTCTATCACCTATATCGTTGACCTTCCAAGGTCTTCCTGAGGTCACCGGCGGTAGCCAGGCTTCGGGGGTCACCAAGGTTACCGGGGTCTACGACGTCACCAGGGTCACCGACGGTAGTCACCAGTTCACATGCCGATTCGCCACTTTGGATGATGACCGTTTGTTACTTGGCATGTAATTAATGGGTGTTAGTAGTAGTACTGATGTGATGATAGTAATATTGATGGTGCTAGTGCTAGGAGTAGTAGTAGAGTGATGATGATACTACTTGTTGACCATGTTGCTAACAACACAGTGTTTAATCACATGCCATCTGAGTTATCAGTAACACGTTTCTTACCAGATTGCCAATCTGTACAACAACTGCATTGTTACCAGATTTACAACACGTTATCCAACAGGTTTAACACACAACAGACAATCCACTAATAACTCAGTGTTTAGTTACATATGAACCCATATATTACATGCTAATCGTATTGCTTACCAAGTGATTGTTAACTTGTTTACAAGTTGGTGGTCATGTGGTTTACCAGATGTTGACCATGTTACTGACAACCCAATAGACAATCCACTAACAACTCAGTGTACAACCTATATACAACCGCTCTAGTACATGCTTTGTAACCTAGTTACCACACAGTATATAACATGATTGACAACTTGTTTACAAGTTGATGGAGAACCTCTATAGAACGTAGTTAACGACTTGTTTAACAACCAATATACAACACGAGTGTTGACCTGTTTGTAACTTCGTTACCACACAGTATATACCACTCCATTGACAACTTGTTTACAAGTTGATAGATAACCTAGTTACCACACAGTGGATAACACTCCATTGACAACTTGTTTACAAGTTGATTGTTGAGTGGTTAACAACCCAATAGACACTCTGTTAGAAACCTGTTGAACAACTCAGTTACCACTTGATTAATGACCTGGTTGTAACACAATAGACAGTTTGACAACAAGCTGTTTAACAAGTGCTTCACAACACGATAAAGAATAACTCCAGAACCCAATAGACACCTTGTCAGAAATTAGTTTAACAACTTGGTTATTGGTTCGCCACTATCATTGGTGCTCCAGGGTGCTTACAGAGACAAGCTACGAAATCTGTATTAATTGGATTAATCAATAGGTAGCAAAAGTGTTGTTCGAAACGTTTTAGAAACCCAGATTGACATGCAATAGACACTTTGGTGAGTGTGTTATAGAGGGACTCCATAATACCTACTAGACAGTGTACTCTACAAGCTTATACAATGTCACTGTATATGTTGCAAATGCTCCACAAAACAGTTACTAGCGTGTTGATTCAGATATAACCAAATACGTTCTGAAGAAACTAGAAACCTGTTGTTCATTATGGTCTAGGCATTGTAGCCAACAATTGGTTAACACTGTAAAGATGCTGTGATAAAACAGGAAAACAGAGATGTATTACAGAAGTCGTAACGCAGTAATTGGACATGCAATAAAGAGTCAATGGAGTCTCTGATTGACCAGTTGATATATAATTGATTGTACAATAAACGAGGTGATTCAACAGATCCTCTGGGTTGGTCTCCAACCAACCAGCAGTAGACCATGTAGTCAACAAGTTAACAATTGCTAGATGGATTGCTGCCGCAGTTAGAAGTACCAGGTGAAGGAGTACTAAGACCAGCTGCCGCAGGCAATAAAGAGGTGTAGCTGCACCAGCAGTTGGAGAAGCCCTAGAAGTTATCTGGTTCCTCTCCAGAGATTGATGGCTAATGGATCCCGGAATGTGAAACGTGTTTGCACCATTGGATACTTCCAGGAAGCCAATGGAGACAGGCTTCTGTCACTAGGTGTTAGTGATGTGTATCTTTGATACACCAGTCATAATTCTGACTCCGTCGGTGATCTAAAGGGTGGCATGGCCACGACTCAGAATCTGATTCTGACTCCGTCGGTGATTTGATTCTGGAGTGATTACCGAAGTGATTTTTGACTTTATTTTGGACTGATTACCAAGCTGCCGCAGGCAATGATAGCATCATGCTAACGCAGTTAGAAGTACTAAGATCAGCTAACGCAGTTGTAGAGTGATCATCGATTCTATTATCATCTGATTAGCATTCTAGTTACCAGGTGATGAGTGGTCAACCACTGGACCCACTTCGAGTTGACATCAGAGTGGACAATCAATTGACATAATGGTTAACAGTGTTGCTGTGATCTAAGTAGGTATCGCATCATCTTTTCTGTTTCTCTTCTAGTGGTTTAGGGTTAGGGTTACTCAATCAACAATCTGTTAACAGGTTTGTAACCTTATTGGTTGCTTCTCTGGTACATCTCTGGTAACCTGTTGATAACACGACTAGTAGCTGGTTCACAACAGACTCAATACACGATCGACAGCATCTCTAATAACTTCTGGAGCAATCGAGTTAATAGGTCTCCTTTGGTAACTTCGTTGTTGGCATCCATACTAGATCTCTGTTAACCTGTCCCTGGGACAGTCACCAGGTTATCCGTCACTTGTTCAGTATTGAATCAGTAACTTGTTCACAATACACACAACAGATTCTCTGATGCATGTAAAAAGGCATTCTAACAACTTGCTGTTCAAGGGATTCCTGACTTGTAGAGTATGACCTTAGAGACCTGGTTCTATGGGCACCCTGGAGCACCAGTGGTAGTAAACAGACAATCTAGTAACAAACAGAATTGTCAATCTAATGTCATCATTGTTAACACGCTGTGTATAATGTTCCTGACTGATTGTTAGCAAACTCGAAAATGGTATATATGCCATGTGGCAACTGGGTGATACACAATGTCCCAAGGTAGTTATGGCATACGTTACTGATATAACGTCTAACATGCTGTTAACATGTTATCAATCGTGTTCTTAACATGTTGTACTGAGCCAGTTCTACAGATTGTAAACTAGTTGTTAAACTAAGTTCTGACAAGGTGTCTATTGGGTTATCAATAGATCACTGATGGTGTTGTACATTAGTTGTCTAACATGTCCTTAACCACTTGACAATCAACTTGTAAACAAGTTGTCAATCTGGTAATAATCAAGTTACTCACCAGTTGTCAATTGTGGTGTTAAGCACCTATTTAACATGTTCTTAACAGGTTGTTCCACAACTGGTAAACCACTTGATCAACATGTCACCAATCACTTGATCATCAACTTGTAAACAAGTTGTCAATCAGTTGAATATCAACGTGTATACAAACTACCAACTATGTTCTAATCTAACGATGTAACATGTGGTAACTGAGTTGTTCAACATGTCCTTAACCACCTGAACACCAACTTGTAAACAAGTTGTCAATGGAGTCATCCACTGTGTGGTAACTGAGTTGGTTGTCGTGTTGTATATCAGTTGTTCAACACCTTGTTGACAGATTGTCTATTGTGCTGTCAACAGGTCATCAATCATGCCACTCACCAGTTGTACATCAACTTGTAAACAAGTTGTCAATGGAGTGGTATAAGAGTTGTTCTACAAGTTGTAAATCTGGTGGTAAACATGCCATTAACAGAGTGTCTATTGTGTTGTTAGTAACATGGTCAACAGATTGTTGACAGAGTGTCTGTTGGATTGGTAACCACTTGTACATCAACTTGTAAACAAGTTATCTATTGTGGTGTTAACCACCTATTGAACATGTTGTTAACAGGTCATCAATCATGTTATCAATCATGTTATATACTGTGTGGTAACTTAGTTGATAATTGTATTGCCAACAGATTGTTCAACAGGTTACTAACCAGTTGTCCAACATGATGTTGACAGAGTGTCTATTGGGTTGTTCCACATCTGGTAAACCACTTGACCACCAACTTGTAAACAAGTTGTCAATGGAGTTATATACTGTGTGGTAACCAGGTTACCAATCTGGTAATTAACGAGTTACTCACAACGTCAGATAGCATGTAATCTAGTAACATGTCCTGTGGTAACACCACTAGTAGTAGTAACACTATCACTGGTAGTAGTACTGGTACTTCTACTACTGCCGGAGGCCACTATGAACTACTGCCTGCGGCACTTATGAATCACTCACACCAGACTCCGTTGACTTCTACTACATGCTGCATGGGATGCATCGACTACCGTCGGTGTCCCTGGTAACGTCGTAGACCATCTGACGTCGTAGACCCCGGTAACCTTGGTGACCCCCGAAGCCTGGCTACCGCCGGTGACCTCAGGAAGACCTTGGAAGGTCAACGATATAGGTGATAGAGAAACTTCTATAGCTATATAAATGGTTATTATAAGACAATCTGATTAGTTTGTGACGGATTCCTTATAGAAGGTTGGTGGAAGGTTACCAGAAAGGTGGTGATCTGGTCATTGACCTTCTATCAACGAAGTTAATGGGTTATTAGTAACTCAGTTTCTAGTTGATTAGTGATCTGTTAGTGGAGTGAGTAGTAACCTGTTCACTGGTCTTCTAGTGACCTGGTTACCAGTCAGTAGGTAACTGGATTAGTAACCTGGTAATAACCTGGTAACAACTGGGTTACCAGTCGATATACCAGTGGAAGGAAGACACAATGGCAGCAGCCAGTCAACAAACTGGTCTCCTCATTTCACCCACCAATCTTAAAGAAGCCATTGATTGGATCCTGAGACTCACGGGTAAAGATGGTAAGTAATCAGAGTGGTGATCAGTTACCAGGGTGGCAAGGCCACCACCAGTATTACTACTATGCATTGCTTCGTGATTCAGAGTGGGTCCACTCCGTATCCAGCTTAGGAGTCGGCTACTCCGTGGACCTACTCTGAAACAGTCAGCAGTGGCAGAGCCACTACTGGCAGTTGATAGTGGCCTCTGGCAGTAGTTAGGAGTACTGATGAGTGCTATCAATCAGTAGTACTACCAGTAGTACTAACCTCAATGACTTGAGCTTGTTCTAATGCTGTTAGTAGTAGTTAGTAGTACTACTAACAACAAGCTTCTGATGCTGATATGACTGATATTAATTCTGGTGTAGGTCAGAAGAATGAGAGTAAGTTAGAAGCAACAGCACTGCAATGCTTCCACAGAGTGTCTCTGTTTGCTGAGTGAAGTGATACATGATCTGGTAAGAGACGTGGAGGGGTACCTGGATAAGGAAGAACGGGGAGTAGTCAGAGGTACTCTGTTGGATCTCCAAGGAGTAGAAGGTACCAGAAGAATTAGTAACCTGTTAGTGGGAGTAGCTAAAGGGCTACAGAAGTTTGTTGGTTATATTGATGGAAATGCCTCCGGCGGTGTTGAAGGTGGTAGTACTCCTAGTGGTAGTACCACTAGTGAACCTGAATTGACGGGTGAAGGTATTGGTGACCAGGGTCCTAGTAGTAGTGGTGGTAAATGTGAGAAGTGTCAGGATAAGAGAAGTAAACAGAAGTGTGTCAAGTATGAGTCATCCTATCAGAGTAGTGGTAGTACTACTGATGGTACTGATGGTGACTACAAGTACTATAAGTGGGATCAGATATATGACAAGTGTATTCAGGATAGTGGTACCCCCGGTACACTGGAAACTCTGGCCCGTATACTGCTGGGAGCAATACCACTGGTGTTTAGTGGACTGAGCTATCTGTACTGGTTACTGGGTGTTGAGAGAAATGCATTCAAGGAGGGTAGTAAAGGTAGTGAGACAACGAAACGTGCCCTGGTCGATGAATATATGAGAAGGATGGGATACGACACTGATGGTATCCGAGAGATACAAGTGGTCAATAGGAGTAATAGTAGTGGTAGTAGTGAATCCAATAGACTGAGTGGAGTGTTTAAGCACTGTAAAGTGTTTGAAGGTGTGACACCTAGTGGCAATTATGCCACTTTTCTGGAGAAGCTAAGAACCAGTGCTAATGGTAGTAGTGGTAGTAGTACTGCTCCTGCCACTGGTACCAGCACTGGACATCCTTCGCATTCGTTTCTTATTCTCAACACACTATGTAGTGGTTATTTCCGGAGTCTGCACACAATCGACTCGATACGAAGCAACAAACCACGTACTCCCAGGACTATCCGTGAGATTCTGTACTGGTTAACTTCTCTGCCCTATTGTCCCATCTATAGGACACTGGTCCCGAAGGTACAGGAGATGTTTAGGAAAGTAGGTACTGATGGGAAGGTGGTCTTTTATGGTAATGGTAGTCCACTAAGCGTGGATTCATCCAATTGTGCTAGTTATCTGCTGGGCGCAACACTCATTGCTCCGATGGTGTTACTGACGATACAGGATACCATAGAGTCAAGGGTGGGAAAAGATGAGAATAAAAACAAGCTTCCGCAAGGTTAGTTTTTGGGTGATCAGTGAGATGGTTCTGGTGTGATTTCTACTCGATGAACAACTTGATTTTTGCTCGATAAATGACGTGATTTTTACTCGATGGACAACATGATTTTGACATGATTTTTGGTTGATGAGTGACTTGATTTTGACATGATGAGTGGTGTGATTTCTGATTTGTGGGGTTTTACCCCATATTTTGTGAAGTACATCTATTGATCGGTTGCTTGGTGATGTGATTCTTACTCACAATGTGATAGGTTTCAGTAGTTACAAGATACCAGAGAACTCGACTCCAGTTCCTATCCACGACTTGTATGCCAATATGCAGTTCTACTTCAGTTATCCCATGAGCGAGACGCAGTCGTATTATCTGCTACAGGACTGCCTGGTGGCACTGTTTTATCAGTTGTATTTTTTGAAGTATGTGACCTTTTCGGGATATACACAAGGATACGGTTGGGGATACTGTAAGTATGGAGACCAGGTGGTGTGTGAAGGAGTGGATGGTAAAGGATGTACATCGTGGATATGTCCAGTAGGGAATAAGAGTCAACATGAGAAGGAAAAGGATAAGTGCGGTAAGGATGAGAAATCGCCTTTGCAAGCATTCCTTACAGATTGTCTCAAGGGGTTTACCTGTCCAGTGGTGATGGAGAAGAAGTGTCAAGATAATATGAAGCAGTTGAGGAAAAAACAAACTGACATCAAAACGTACACTGATGCTTATCCTCCATTTCTGTCACATCGTGGACACACTGCTTCGGTCTTTGGCACCGAGTGTGCCGTGCCAATGGGATTCAGTGGAAGCTTCAGGAAGGATGGTCCAGCGTGTGGTTCTAAGGATGGTATGATTGGGTTGGGTTTACAGGCGGTGTTATACTATTATGCAGATTGGGATATCTACTTCGCCAGTCTGTACCAGATTACGAGGTGTATATGCAGTCTGACCAGGAGAGTGCCTAGGTCAACTGGAACACTGTATGGGTTCTTCTATGGATTGGGTGGAGTAGCCTTCCATAGTGGAGAGGGTAAAAAGAAGTTCAAGCCAAAACTGGAACAGGAACTCAGAAGGTGTCCTGGTAACAGGGATCCACAGTGTCTGATGACAGCAGTCAAATTGTGGAGAGGCGGAAGTCATAATAACGAGCGATCTGGATTACACTCCAAAGGAACACTGGATAGTCTATATGCGTCTGGTTGGCACTGTAATACGGCAAGTGCTAGTTGTGGTTACTACTTGGAGCCCCTGACGGGAAGCCTGTACCATTCACTGGCTACGCAGTTCTGTGAGACATATGTCTCGTGGATAGTGCATCTGACCTGGAGATTGCGTGATGGATTAAAGAGTCTGTTGAAGGAATTTAAGGGGATCCAGTGTGGTAAGGATATCTGTAAAGGCAAGGATGGTAAGACTGACTGTCAGTGTCCTGGTCAGGGATGTATACCGGGTTCACACGATAAGTGTCACTGCAAATATATAGTCTTTTGTGCAGGCGTACACGGTCTTCTGTACCGATTTGGGTTTACGTATCGTGATCCAGGAATGCTGAGTAAGGATGGTAGAGATGGTAGGAACTACAAGAGAAACTGCAAGCAGTTTTACGAGAGACTTAACAAAGTCCTTACAGGACAATACTTTGAAGACCTCTCCAAGCAGTTACGCAATTTCATATACACGACCAGAGCTCTGTTTGGAGTATATATTGGAGTGTACTGGTCAATAGTGCTGGTGTATCTACTGTGGTCAATGACCTTTAACCTGGATCTGATGCATATCCAGTCGCACTGGAGAAGCCCTAGAAGTTATCTGGTTCCTCTCCAGAGAATCCTAGCAGATGGATCCCGGAATGTGAAGCGTGTTTGTACCATTGGATACTTCCAGGAAAACACTGGAGACA